>JADRCC010530065.1:1368-14010 GCA_019843855.1 Hylomyscus alleni
GAGGGGGGGGAGAGAGAGAGAGAGGATATGGGAGTTTTATAGAAACAGATTGTAGGTGAAGACAGAAGGAGCCAGAGAAGGAGCAAGGTTAGAACAGAATGTCAGAGTTAGTTTGAGGCCAAACAGTTATTCAGTCAGAAGCCTTTTAGCCATGTATTCGCCTAGCTTGTGTATGGCTCTCATCTCATTACTTCTTTTAATAAACAAAAACACTTTGCAGCCAACCATTATTGTTATTTTTCTATATATTTCCTGTAACTTGTGACTTTGGAAGTCATATTTTACTGAATATTGCTTTTCTGAGTTGTTCTTCTGCCTGCTTTTTTTTTTTTTTATTTTTTACATGAGACTTAAGATCCTCTGGATTTTTACCGTATTATGTTTTTCCTTTTAAAAATTGTATTATGTTATTATTAATCATATTTTTCTTCTATAGCATTTATATACTTTTACACAAGCATATGTGTAAACACACCCATCAGATACACATACACATAACACATTCATATACACACATGCACACAAACACATATACACACAGAGTGACACCGTATATACACAGTCATGTAATTTAGAATAATAAAAAAAATCATTGAAACAAACTAAGAGGTGAACAAATTCTTTAATAATTTTGTTAAAATGAGGTTACAGAAGTAGGTAATTGGTTCATGATATTGGGAGCATTGACACCCAATGGTAAATACTTTGAAATCACAGAAGTGTCATGTTTGTGATGTAGATGTGATGAAATTTAATTTTCTTCCCTTCACACTTTTAGACAGCCCAATCTTGTTTTGAGCTAATGTTTTAAGCAATTCTGCTTGCTAGGATTTGTAAGTGAGTTGGGCTATAGTTACCTGACACTCATGATATTTTATCAACATTATCGTTTTTTAAGTAGAAAGGTAAATTAGACACTCAGAGTAGATATTTAAAGGCATAATTTTGAATGTGTATGAACATTTGATGAAAATCAACTATGGGTATAAATATTCTTGTTTAAATAACTTATTAGACATCCTGCATGATATTTTGTTATGATGTTAATTTCATTATATAACTTGTATATATATTAGAGTATTAGAATACAATTTACTCAGATAATAACTCATATTTGAAAACAACAACATTGAGATTCCTCATTTTATAAGTGAAAAAGTACTCATAAGGATACACTTCAATTTGAAGTCCAGAGAATTGGGAATTTATCTACGAGGCCTTAATCTATTTTTGTTCCCAAGTAATTCACGAGTAAGTCTTAGATAAACATTATGTTTGCATGTGTACTTATTCTATAAGAAGTTAGATAAAACTCAAAGAAAACATTTTGGCATTAAATTGGCTGAAGGAAGCGAAAAACCTCTACAACAAAAGCATTAAACCTGTGTAGAAAAAGTTGAGGAAGATATAAAATGACAAGGCCTCCTATAATCATGGATTGGTATGACTAATAATATGAAAAAGATCGTCTAATAAAAAAAGTAATTGCCAGTTTCTCTGCAATTCCCATCAAAATTCCACAACATTCTATACAAAAACAAACAAACAAACAAAAAGTCCTAAATTTCACATGGAAGCATAATATATCCCAGAGAATCGAATCAATAGTCAGGAAAAATATGAACACCACTGAAGTGATTAATATACCAGATCCAAGCTATATTATAGAGTTACAGCACAATGCAAGCATGAATACAGACATGAAGATTGTTGGATGAAATAGAAGCTATAACTACAGCTTATTATATTTGACAAAAATGACAAAATACAAATTAAAATGAAGACGGCATCCTTAGGAAGCTGTAGTAAGAAAACCGAATATCGTCATGCAGAAAAATGAAATTGGATGCATATATGACCCCCTGTGTGAAATTGCCCATCAGAGGGATCAAATGCCCCCATGTGAAACTTCACATGGTAAAACTGCTTGAAAAAGACATAGGCAGGATTCTATAAGACATACACACAGAAAAATTGCTTTCTTAATAGGATTCCATCTACTCAGAAATCAGAACCAATAATTGACAAATGGGAAATCAGAAGCTAAAACTCTGAACAGCTGCAAATATAGTTAATCAGGTAATGTGGAAAGTCTTGGGGAAGGAGAGAATCTTTACCAGTGATATATCCAATAGTGGATGACTATCTATAGTGTACAAAGAATTCTAAAACAAAGAATCATGGAAATTTTGAGAACTACATGCATCCCTGAATCCTGAAAGAGACATAGTCATGCCTAGAATAGAGCACCGAAATTAATTACCCTATACAAAATTATCAGTCTTAAAATACGTGTACAAGTAATATTATATAGACTAGGCAAGTTATAATTAGAAATATATGTCCATACACATATATGTATACAGTAAAAATTAATGAAAATGAGGCCATGAATTTGAAAGAGCAAGGGAAGTATATTAAGGGTTTGGAAGGAGGAAAGAAAAGGGATAAATATTGTAATTATATTATAATTTCAAATTTTAAAAGATACAAAAAAAGAAAACAAATGACCAAATTTATAAGTGGGATATGAGTGTGTACCGTGTTCCCAAAAGTTGAAACAGAAACAGGCAAGAAATGTTTCTAAAAATTTCAACAGCTTAGCAGTCAGAGATTCACAAATTATAAATAGGTTGTGTTTTCATTTAACATGGGTTAGCTAAGATCAAGAAAACAACTGATAACAAATATGGCAATGCGATAAAAGTGGAACTTTTATTCACTATTTGCAGAAATATAAATGGGAGAACCCATTCTGAAAAGCAGCATAAATATTCTCAAAAACCACAAGCAGTTCTACCATGGGATCCAGATTTACAACTCCTTGACATACACCCAAAAGATTCTACAACCCACTACAAAGGTATTTCAATAGCTATATTCACTGATGTTCTATTATTAATAGCTCAGAAATGAAAGAAAAGTTTGTCACTTGTCCCTGAAATATTCCTTTCCTACTATACGCAGTATAGCTGTATTCTTTAGTGTGTGATAGTTTTTGCACAATTAGGTAGCACTACTCACATTTTCTGTGGTGGAATGTTTTATGGGATATAACATTCAGCATTGTTGTGCTCTGTGATAGATCTCATGCAAATTTCATTCAAGGAAGCTGACTCTACAAAAGCAATACTGTACACTCATAAAGTAAGAATATTGTTTTTCATAACAAATCAAGAACATTACTAATATATGACACTATAGAACTCTATAATTCATGTGGATCTACTAGATTTGAACAGAGATGATAAGCTGAAGTTAATCTGGGAGAGTATAGTAATGGTGTCTATTTTCATAGTCATGGAGATTTCAAAGAATTAACTGATTAAATATCAGCATGTTTCCATAATTCTGGTAGTGGCAAGAACCTGAAGACAGAATGTAGAAAAGATATCTAGGTTTTATCTCCATTTTATTTTCTGACTAAACTCTAATATGTCCAGAGAAGTTATTTCAAAATGGTACCACAAGACATAATAAACTTCTTTAATGGAAAGAGAAAATCATTATTTTGTAAGATATTGTTTGTAACTTTTCTTGGAATACGAGATTCTGTGTATTTTGTAAAGAGTCAGAGATTTTGTTTCTTGAAAGAAAAGTGTATAGATAAAGAACATAAAGTTGGACGGTGAGGGAGGTAGGTGGATCGAGGAGTTAGGAGAGGGGAAAGAGCCAAGACAAAGAATGTACATGATTTGGATATTTTGTTTGGTTTGGTTTTATTGAGACAATATCTTTTTACATAGCTATAGCTTTCCTGAAGCTCACAGATAATTTCCTGTCTCTGTCTCCCAATAGCTTTGATTAAAGATTTTTAATATTATTTTTCTAAATTTGGTTGGATGAGATCTAGAAAAATATTAGAACTGCCAGAAATTAACAATGAATGAGATTGGAGACTTAAGAATTTTTTTCTTGTGTGTGTGGCTTTGGATTGGCTCAACCTTCATATTTTATAAATATAAAATAATAATTACCATAGTTGTAGAATGTGCTGGGAATGTTCATCTTAAGATGAGGGGATCTTCCCAGGATAACCCAAGCTCTGTTTCCACCTCCTACATGAAAGTTAATCTGTCCTTCAATATTAGAGTCTAATGCATTCACTTGTTTTAGGATCCCTTGAATTTCAGAGATAAGTGAAAACTTCAAAACCTTTGTTCCTATGTCTCAAAAATAACTGACCTGTGCTCTGTGCAGTAATAATAAATACATGATCATAATAAAGTATTGGAACTTGACTGAAGCCCATGGTACTAAGAATTATTTCTTTCCTCTTATAGCAACACTGGATTAAAATTAGTTTCCATGTTCTCATAAAAAGAATATAAAATGAGTAAGTCCATAATGGAAAAAGTATTTTCTTTAACGTGAAATAATATGGCACAAGTATTAATGAGTGGAAAGTTGTCAGTCTAAGAAATTTTTTGTGAAACATCAAAAATATTATCATTCAGGGAGTTATTCTATTAGTTCATTGTCACTAATATTATTAAATCCAAAAGACCTTACTGTGCAATTAGGAAATTGCACAATCTCAGGCTGATTATTGACTTACTTTCATATACCTAGGAGTGTCTCCATTATTATATCTCTGCAGAGTATGTCACACACACATATGTATATATATATATATATATATATATATATATACATACATATATATATATATATCATAAAATACAAAAAATTACATCAGAGTTGAAAATGACTTGTAAGTTATCAACTGCCTTTCCACATGAGAGACAACAGAAAGACTATTGCCTTCTCATTATCTTACAGTCCAGTTCTCTATTTATATCAAGCCGGATCATCACAAAGCAAAATAAATGGACTGTATTATCTCTACCCCCAACAGATAATCTTTCACTGATTTATGATTTAATGTGATGCCTTCAGCTTGGGTAGCTTGGCTTAAGCTGACTGGGCCTGATTAAATTGTGCTCCCCCATTGGCACAAACATTAGAGGTGGAACATGAAACTTATTCACATGAAGGGAAAGTGCTGATGTTATTTACTGAGTAATTTTAGTTTTAAATATATTCAGGAATGCATCAAAAGTCTGACCTATAACAAATATTTTGAATATAAGGTTTTCATTTACATAGATTTATGTACATATGTTTGAAACCAGGGTTGGAATATTATCTATTGTCTCATCCTGTAATACATGGCTACTAATAGAGATGTTTTGACAATAATAATATTATTATGGTGACATAACTTAGTATTTACTTAATTAATTTAAAGTGGAGTAGATAATAATCATAAGAGTGCTTATTCTTAGAACTCTTAGTTACACTTAGAATTCTTAATTACACAAAATTCATGCTAGACTAAATCAAACTCTCAATTCAAAAAATGCATAATTATTTGTGACTGGTGTTCTGAAGCAAACTGGAGAAATACATGTGAACATTTTCAGTCACTAGTATAAAAATACTTGGAAAAGAATTCTAGTGAAGTATTATTAACCATTAAAAGAGGGAAAATGGAGAAAAGAAAAAAGTGTGAAGAGTGAGATCAGACGACTTGAACACTGCTCGCAGAATGACAACAGGGATATGAAGATAGCACTATCAGGTCACAGCCAAAATACTCAGCTTTTCAAACGAACACCAGCAACATGCATTGGGTTACCTAAACCTGGAGAAAGAGAGCCCGATTAAGCAAAGCTTACAGCTGCACTCAGGACTTGTATCATCTTGCTTAAGATATATTGTAAAGGCTCTCTTAGAGGCTTTCTATTGGGTTATGGTATGTCTCAATATTTGTCTTCAAGAGGTTACTTTAAAGTTGTAAGTGGTTACATTCTACCTGTTACCACTTTTGCCACAACTATCATTCAAGCAATAAAAATATAGAAATACTAATGCTGCTATGAAACACCATGAGGAAAAGCAAGTTGTGGAGGTAAGGGTTTATTCAATTTACTATTCCACCTCACTGTTCATCATCAAAGGCAGTCAGGACAGGAATTTGAACAGGCTAGGAAGCAAAAGTCATCGAGTGCAGAGACCATAGTGCGGAATTTTTAACTGGCTTACTCATCATGGTTGCTCAGGTTTCTTCATTTAGAACCATGGCAGGGATTATACCACCAACAATGGGCTAGGGCCAACTTCATTGATCACTAATTAATGAAAAACTGCTTTACAGCTAGATCATGATGAAATTTCATGTTTAAAAGGAGTTTCCTCCTTTTAAATAACTTTAGCTTGTGTCAAGTTGCCAAGGAAAAAAGCAAACAAACAAATACTTAGGAAGTTTCCACTGAACTAGGTTTACAAACCATTCTTTAGATATCCCTCAATTTCAAAGACTTCATGTATTCCTTTTTCCAACCCTATTTTTCCAGTCTCCTCACCCGATCTTGCACTTCCTCTTCCTTTGACTCCCTAGTCTATTCATAAAATCTATTATATTTTTCCCTCTGTGAGAAATCCATGTTAACCCCCTAATAGATAGCTAACTTCTCTAGGTTTATGTATTGTGGGGTGGTTATCATTTATTGAATGGCTAATGTCCACATATAACTGAATGCATATCATAATTGTCTTTCTAGGTCTGGCATTTCTCATTCAGTATGATTTTTCTATATCTTTCCATTTCCCTGAAAATTTAATGATGTCACTTTTTTTAAACATCCGAACAATACTCCACTGTCTAAATGTACTACATTTTCTTTATCTATTCCTCTCTTGAGGGACATCTAAGTTGTTTCAAGTTTCTGGATATTATGAATAAGTAGAGCAGCGATAAACATGTTTGAGCAAGTGTCCTGTGGTAGGATGGGATATCCTTTAGGTATGTCTTCAAGAGTAGTATAGCTATGTCTTGAGGTAGATTAACTTCAAACTTTCTACAGTACCACCATATTGATTTCTATAGTGGAAATACATGTTTGTACTCAAAAATCAGTGTTTTGATATTGCTCTTATTTCATAACCTGACCAACATGAGCTATTGTTGATCATAGCCATTCTGACAAGTGTAACACAGAATCTCAAAGTGGTTTCACTTTGCATTCATTGCTGGCTAAGAATAGCAAACATTTCTTTAAATGTTTCTCTGTCATTGAAGTTTATTTATTTTTTATATTTCTCCTTTTACTTCTGTACCCATTGAATGATTTTATTTTTGGTATTTAGCTTTTTTGAGTTTTTTTTTTATATATATTTTGTGTATAAGTCCTATATGGGATGTGGAGTTGTTAAAAATCCATTTCCCATTGTGTAGTCTTCTTTGTACAAATGACAGTGTCCTTTGTATTGCAGAGGTTTTTCAGTCTCATGGGGCCCCGTGAACTTAGTAACGTGCTCTCAGTCGTCTTAGTAACGTGCTCTCAGGAGTTCTTCTGTGTGGACAAGTTCAAGACTATATACCTTTTCTCTTCCATCAGATTAGGTGCATCTGTTCTTATGTTGAGGTTTTTGGTCCATTTGAAGTTGAGTTTTGTATAGAATAATAGGTGTGGATCTATTTTAATTCTTCATATAGACATCATTTGACCAGCAACATTTCTTGAAGATGCATTTTTTTTCCAGTGTGTATTTTTGGCCTCTTTCTAAAATGTCAGGTGTGTGTGGGTGTGTAGCTCTTTCTCTGTGCCTTTAGTTCAATTTCACTGACCAATGTGTCTATTTTATGCCAATATTATGATGTTTTTATTACTATTTCTCTATAGTAAAGTTGAAAGCAGAAATGTGAGACCTCTAGCCATTCTTTGATTGTTCAGGATTGACTTAGCTACCCTGTTTTGGGTTTAGTTTGGTTTTTTTATCGTTGCTGTTTTTTTTTCCTATGAAATTGATAATTGTCCTTTTCAAGGTCTTTGAAGAAATCTGTTTGAATTTACCTGTGTGTGTGTGTGTGAATAAATTTTTGGATATTTTCTTTATTTACATTACAACTGTTTTCCCCTTTCCAAGGAAACCCTCTATCCTATTCCCCTTCACCCTGCCTCAATGAGGGTATTTCTCCCACCCACACAGCCACTCCCATCTTCTCTCTATGGCATTCCCCAACACTGGGACATTTAACACCCTCAGGCTAAAGGGCCTTTCCTCTCACTAATGTCCAACAAGTCCATCCTCTGCCACATATGCGGCTGGAGCTCTGGGTCCCTCCATGTGTACTTTTTTGTCTGGTCCAGTCTCCAGCAGAGCTGGGAGGTCTGGCCAGTTGATATTGTTAGTCCTTCCATGGGACTGCAAACTCCCTCAGTTACTTCAGTCCCTTCTTGAACTCCTCCATCAAGGACCCTGCACTCGGTCCAATGGTTGACTGTGAGCATACACCTCTGTATTTGTTTGGTTCTGGCAAAGCATCTCAGAAGAAAGCCTTATCAGACTCCTGTCTGCAACCACTTCCCAGCATCAACAAGAGCATCCAGGTTTGGTGACTGTATAAGGGATGAATCCCCCCCGGGGGGTGGGCAGTCTCTGGATGGCCTTTCCTTTAGTCTCTGCTCCAACTTTGTCTCCATATTTCCTCCTCTGAGTAATTTGCTCACCCTTCTAAAAAGCACTGAAACATCCACATTTTGATCTTCCTTCATCTTGGGCTTCATATGATCTGTGAATTGAATGCCCCTGGCATCTCAGTCTCCATCTTGTCCCTGGGCCATCATCTATTAACTAACACTCCTGTTTCTTCCACTATCTCCCTTCCATTCCCGTAACTGACTCAGGACATTTTATGATAGGGGGCTTTCTGGATTTTTTACAGTGAGCACATTCCTTAACAGACATTTTACATTGGGGACATTCCATTTACGTTAGTGTGTAACCAAGAGATAATATCTGTTTGGGCTGTGCACCTGGGCAAAACCTTTGTGGTTTGTAGCCTATAATCCCTTTGTTTCCCTAGAGTAAACTGAAACTTGAACCGAATTTTTTGTCTTCTTCATTTGCACATGGACCCAATTTGTTATTGCTCTCTTCCCTTGAGAAGCCTGTTGTTAAAGTCCTGCAGGTCAGGGCAACTTTGTTTATACAGTGGATTGCATTGGTAAATTTCTGTATATTGAGCCATCCCTACATCCCTGGGATGAAGCCTACTTGATGATGATAGATGATCATTGTTTTGATGTGTTCTTGGATTCAGATTTGGAGGATTTATTGAAATTTTTGCATCAATATTCATAAGGGAAACTGGTCTGAGGTTCTCGTTCTTTGGGTGGTTTAGGTATCAGAGTAATTGTGGCTTCATAGAACAAGTTGAGTAGAGTTCCTTCTGCTTCTATTTTGTGAAATAGTTTGAGGACTATTGATATTAGGTCTTCTTTGAAAGTCTGATAGAACTCTGCTCTAAACCCATCTGGTCCTGGGTTTTTTTTGTTGTTGTTGTTTTTGGTTAGGAGACTATCAATGACTGTTTCTATTTCTTTAGGGGATATGGGACTGTTTAGACCATTTATCTGATCCTGATTTAACTTTGGTACCTGGTATCTGTCTAGAAAATTTTCCATTTCTTTCAGATTTTCCAGTTTTGTTGAGTATAGGCTTTTGTAGTAGGATCTGATGATTTTTTTGGATTTCCTTGGTTTCTGTTGTTATATCTCCCTTTTCATTTTTGTTAATTTGAGTACTGTCTGTGTACCCTCTGGTTAGTCTGGTTAAAGGTTTGTCTATCTTGTTGATTTTCTCAAAGAACCAGCTCCTGGTTTGGTTGATTCTTTGTATAATTCTTTTTGTTTCTACTTGGTTGATTTCAGCCCTGAGTTTGATTATTTCTTGCTTGGGTGTATTTGCTTCTTGTTGTTCTAGAGCTTTCAGGTGAGCTGTTAAACTGCTAGTGTGTGCTCTCTCCAATTTCTTTTTCAAGGCAAAGAAAGGGCAAGATATGAGTTTTCCTCTTAGCACTGCTTTCATTATGTCCCATAAGTTTGGGTATGTTGTACCTTCATTTTCATAAAATTCTAAAAAGTCTTTAAATTCCTTCTTTATTCCATTACCAAGTTATCATTGACTAGAGGTTTGTTAAGCTTCCATGTGTATGTGGGCTTTCTGTTGTTTTTGCTGCTCTTGAAGACCAGCCTTAATCCATAGTGATCTGATAGGAGGCATGGGATTAGTTTGATCTTCTTATATCTGTTAATATCAAATAAAAAATCCTACTAATAGAGAAAAGCATGATGTCAAGACCATTATGTGGTATACAGCAAGATACTGTCATGTACAAACAAGCAGAAAGTATATATAACTTGTACAATATTGGACTTATTTCTCCAATTACCAAATTAGAGAGACCATTGGGTGACAGCTGACAAATTTCTAATTCCTCATATATTTTAATTTAAATCGATTAGGATATGTTGGTAATATTAATTTTCATAATAGAGATATTAAGGAAGAGTGATTGTTACATCCTGTTATTTTTGTTGTTAGAGGTGAATTATGTTTGTGTAGCTATATTCTTTTGGCTCTGTTGAAAGATTACTTTCTTATTTTTTTCTAGGGTGTAGTTTCCCTCCTTGTATTGGTATTTTCCATCTATTACCCTTTGTATGGCATAATTTGTGGAAAGATGGTGTGTAAATTTGGTTTTGTCAATGATTATCTTGGTTTTTCCATCTATGGTAATTGAAAGTTTTGGTTGGTATGAAAGTCTGTGTTGGCATTTGCGTTTTCTTAGGGTCTGTATGATATCTGCCCAGGATCTTCTAGTTTTCATAGTCTCTGGTGAGAAGTCTAGTCTAATTCTGATTGGTCTGACATTATATATTACTTGACCATTTTCACTTACTGCTTTTAATATTCTTTCTTTAGTGCATTTGATATTTTGATTATTATGTGATGGAAGTAATTTCTTTTCTGGTCCAATCTATTTGGAGTTCTGTAGGCTTCTTATATGTTCATGGGCATCTCTTTAGCTTAGCAAAGTGTTCTTCTATAATTTTGTTGGAGATATTAATTGGCCCATTACACTGGGCATCTTCACTCTCTTCTATACCTATTATCCTTAGGCTTAGTCTTCTCATTGTGTCCTGGATTTTCTGGATGTTTTGAGTTAGGAGCTTTTTGCTTTTTGCATTTTCTTTGAGTGTTGTGTCAATGTTTCCTATGGTATCCTCTGCACCTGAGATTCTCTCTTCTATCTCTTGTATTCTGTTGGTGATACTTGTATCTATGACTCCTGATCTCTTTCCTAGGTTTTCTATCTTCAGAGTTGTCTCCTTTTATGATTTCTTTATTGTTTCTGTTTACATTTTTAGATCCTGGATGATGAAGTTCAATTCCTTCACATTGTTGGAATTTTTGAAGGAGAGTACATTGAATCTGTAGATTTCCTTTTATAGGATGATTAATTGTACTATGTTCATCCTATCTTTCTATAAACATGCAGATATTATCGTCTGATATTGTCTTTAATTTCTATGTTATTTATCATAACTAATACAAGTTGGTACCAGCATGGAGGGCTATTTTTATGATATCTGTGACCAGGTTGTTTTGGGGAGGATTTGAAAGACTTTGAAACTTTGAGTTAGAAATGCCATTGAGTGTTAAGAGAGCTCAGTGAGCTATTTTGCAGAAGCTTGGAAGATAAGGATCTTGGTAGCAGTGCAAAAAGGTGGAGGTTTGGCAAGTTTCAGAGAGAAGTGTACAAATTCTATCAGGGTTGCTTGGCTTTTTTTGTTTGTTTTTTTGTTTTGTTTTTTTGTTTTTTTTATTAAGAGCCTGTTGTTCTGGTCAACTAGAGCTGAAGGATCTTCTGTCATTCACAAGAGATTGGCACAAGTGAAGTGAAATCTTTGTGTTATTGACATATGTAATGGTGGTTAGCTGGAGTTAGGAAATTTGCAGTGATTAAGAAGAAACTAGCATTATTGATGTGAAATCTTTGGGAAATGTTTCCTTTGGGTCAGCATACAGAAGCTCTGCTCTAAAAGTAGCTATGGTTATACCTCCATTGTAAGAGAAATTTGACAGTTTAAGAGTCATGTAGGTATTATAGGTGCTACTGTCCTGAACATTCTTACCTTGTTTGAGTTCCCGCCCTCACTGCTCTTGGTGCTGGAAGTTTAAGCAAAATAAACATATTCATGTCTACTTCAAATAAAAACAAAGAAGTATAGAAAAGTATCTAATAATCTGGAGTTAAAAACACATTTACATAATTCTGTTATGGATAGTTCATGGACAATGTGGTTTAAGAAAGGTCAATTTTTGTTTTATATTTGTCTATAAAATAATTTTCATTAAATTTCAAATCAAAACAAGATAAAACCACAGATTTTATCTCATGTACTAACAGATTAAGAGCATCTTAAAGATGGTTTCTAAGGCAACAAGTTTGAGTAATTCATGGAGCCTGGATAGTAATATCTAAAATTTCTGGCAAAATTATTCTGAATGCATTGTTTTCATTCGTCCACTTCTTTTTCCACTTTGTAAAATGCAGTTACTAATCTGTAAATCACAGGTTTGTGAGAATTAAAACTAAAATGGAAGCCAAAACTAATTTGCACAGTCATCATATTGTTAGTATAATTTCCTTCTTATTGTCATCATAATTATTTGACCCTATCTCTGGCTTGTGAATCTCTTCAAGTAGATTAATTAACTACATAAAATGGCTAGAGTTATACAATATATTTATTAATAGTTATTCATTAGGAACACTGATGATTTCAA
>JADRCC010530066.1:0-22289 GCA_019843855.1 Hylomyscus alleni
GAGCAGATAGTTATCTGACATCATAACACTACATTGAGAATGACTGTCTCAAGTCTTTTGCTGTATCCTTGGTTCCATGCATGACTTTGGTAATTGTCAACTACTGAAGCAAGAAACTTCTGAGTGTCAGTGGTCTCTGTGTCACCTAGGAATTCTATCTACAATGCTGCCATAGTTCATGCTCAGATCTTAATAGTAATATAAAATTTCAACCTATTTTCTTTGCATCTAAAAAATGATGCTGTGGAAAATAACAACATTTCAATGTTTTTGAGAGTATGCAAGGACTCGCATAAAATTAAAATAACAGGCAAAGAAAAGTCAGTTTTGAAGATATTTCTGTCCTTTTGTACCACTTAGTGAAGAATTCTTCATTCCTGGATTCATAATCTGTGTTCTAGCAGAATCTTTGCTGTCCTTATGTATGATTTATATTTTATTAGGCTTTTTTCCAATAATCTGTATGTTTTGTTTTGTAGCATATTGTATATCGTCATATAATATTGTGGAATAAATTCTGTATGGTATGAATTACGTGAGCTCATCTATATAGATGTGTGAGTGTGCCCATGTTTATGTATATCTATGGATGTATCAAGGGATAGAGGTGGTTTTAAATGTATACCATCATTTTATGTTCAGGAAATAAAATATTTGAATCTTATTGTCTTAGGTTAATGTTAATTCCATTTAATTCACTAATTCAGAATATGCCATAATCAGCAAGAATCAAAGTTTAAAAATAAATATATTAAATCTCCAAAATTGCTTTTTAGTTGATGTTAAATAAAAGAAAAAAAATACAATTTATAATATGAAAAACTACTTGGCTATGTTACATTCAGAATAGCAGTCAATATTTATTAAATTATTTGTACCTGACAAAAATATGATTCAAAAATTACAAGACTAGGATAGCTACATAATTTGCTGAAGTCACATTTTAAGTCTTATATAAAGAAAAATGCAGTGAATATTTCTAGATTTATATGTTAAACTAACTTGTTTTTTTTAAATTTTGTGATGTTAATTTAATTACAATATTTTTCAATTTCCTTTCCACTCTCCAAAACCATTACATAACATATAACCTTCTCAAATCTTTCAAATACAAGTTTTTCAATAATTACTGTTACAATATATAAACATATATATGTATACACACACACACACATACACACACACACACATATATGCATACATGTACCTAAATATAATCTATTAAGTCCATAAACATGGCTTCTTTCCATGTTTTGTGGGATGAGAATTTAGAACACTTGATGTGTTCTGCTTTTCAGCTTTCTTCAGTTGCCTGAGGATCTTTGCATAGGTTGGAAGCCTCTTGGGCTGTTCCCTGTTTAGGCTTTTATATCCTTTGGATCTTCATTGTTCTGTTAATTTTGGGGCTGAAGTTACTCCCTCCAAGAGCCAAAAACTACCAATCACAAAATCCTAAATACCAGATATGAGAAGACCTCACTCAATTTGGCCCTTATTGTTCAAGAGATTCACAAACATATAGCCTTTTGCTGTTATTTTTGGTTACTCTCCTCCCCTTTAATGGTGGAAGGTAAGTCCCTGTTTTTGAAGCCACTGTGTACTTGGGAAACAGAGCATAGAGACACTAACCTGGAACTGACCTAACTTGTGTCCTTCAAAGGTAGCATGAAGACATGGCCTAAAATAATGCATGCAGATTCATGTCAGAACAATGACACACACAGCAGTTTCATTTAAGTATTTCATCAAGGAGAGCAAATTTCTAAGTCTTTCTTCACTCATTAATTTTTCTCTGACCTTGAAGGGGTAATTTAATTCCAATTTTCATTTCATGTAAATATTAGGGTGCTCCATCTCTATTTCAAAAAATCATGTCAATTAAGTAGGCAATGGCTCAGATCCTTCCAGGTGTGTGAACTACTCCCCAAGTGTAAATTATACTCTTCTAAGTACACTAAGCCAGCAGTGCCTGAAAAGCAATGAATTACTGATCTACTGACTTAACTCTTCCCTAATGACTTAGAACAGTCAAGTTATTTGAAAATTGTAGATCTTACTGACTTTGAGTTTGATAATGTTCTATACAAAACATGAGAAGCAGCTTATTACCTAAATGTGGCATTTTTACCCACACCACTAGTATAAAAAACAGAACTGACAGGAAAATCCAAAACTAATTAGATTGCACAATATACCCACTGCTGTTAATTAATTAAATGAATTTTAAAAGTAATTAAAATATTCAGGTTAAGGGTACTGTTTCAGGTCACAATACTGAGGAGATATCTGAAGCATCCAGGAAAGTGTGCCAAGACACCTGGAAACAGAAGCCTTGTCAAAATACTTGCTAATTGGCAGTATCTAAGAGTTAATCCTATAAAACATTGCTATCTTTACTTTTCAGCCATGCATTTTCAAGATAAAATATCACTCTAACATTGTAGAATCGCTTCTTTTCTTAGAATTGTATTTTGTACTGAAAACGTGGTAGATTTTTAAATTATCATTTATACTTATCTTATTTATATCTAATTATATAAATTAGATAGTGAGGGGAATTCTGTGAACTTCATATTGTTGATAGTATGTTGTATTTCCATATGAATTAACTTTTAATACATTGCTGAAAGTAGGTATACATAAACCTTAATTAACATCTTATGCCATCATATTTAGTACTCTTTGTTCTGTCTGATTTATACATGAGTGGCTAGGAAGTGCACACTTTACAGACCAACCTTCTGCTGCCATCAACCACTGCCCTGGAGTCACCTGATTCTCATCAATTGCTTCACAGAACACAAGGTTTGCTCTCCTCTACATATAAAGATATGGATGCAATAAAAAGGAATGACTGAAGAGTTTCTGGAATTAATGCAGACCAGGCTGGGTTACATAAGAACGTTTAGAGTGAGGAAAGCAAAAGGGAGAATTTCATTATTATCTTATAATCTCAAAATTTAAGATAAAACACTAATAAAAAGTTACAGCAATGTTGTATAACAGATTTCTCTGAAATTGAAACTTTCCATCCTACAGGAAGCCCCTTAAGCAGGAAGGTAAACCACTCAAAACAGCTTCAGGATGTTCCTGAAACTTAGTATATACACTAGACCACTCCCCCAGTATAAACAATAAAGCTGCTGAGAATCACTCTTAGAGACGCAAAGGTGAAAAGAAGACTCAGAGAGAAGACAACTTTCACAGAAGATTCTGAGAACAGACCAACTCCCTGGAAAAATCAGAAACCAGCAAACCTGCCAGAGATAGTCACTTGTAAAGGACACTCTGGGAAGTTGCCTGCAAACTGAAATACGTTCCTGGTTCCCAACATTTGTGAGCTGTCACTGATACTGGGATGTGCTTTGGCAAGGAAACTATCTGTCAGTTGTTTCTGCTCCTGCAAGTAGCCCCTCAAGCATGTTGATATAAGAAACCCCAAATAAAATTCATTGTTTCACTAAGTTGTTCAGTTGTTCATAGTTCAATTCTGTCTGTTGTAGATCTCTATCTGGGGTGAGGAGTTGTGTCTCTCAAGGAAAAGTTTTGCCACACAAGTAGATACAACTGTGAAAGAGTAATAGGTTTAAGGTTAGCATTATTGTTAGGTTAGGATTAAGGGTCATTTTGTGGTTGGGGTTAGAGTTAAGTTAGGGTTAGGGCACATAGAAAGACAGTGTATAATGAAATAGTTGACTCAGTGATGACTTGTTGTTGCGGTAAATCTCCAACCCAAATAAACCCAGAGAATGAAAACACAACTCAATTAATATGAACACATGCTGTGTGTCTAGATTGGGAAGATCTACCATTAAACTACCATCTTCCCCATATAAGAGACCCCTTATAACTTGTGGTTTCTCCAGGTCAGGTGCTTCTGCTCCACTTTCCTTCTTCCTCCTCCTCAATCTCTCTGTCTGTCTCTCTGTCTCTCTCTCTCTCCCTCTATCTCTCTGTCTCTCTCTGTCTCTTTCTCTGTCTCTCTCTGTCTCTGTCTCTGTCTCTCTCTCCTTTTCTTTTAAAACCTTCCCCTCTTTCTCCTCCCAATCACAGACTCTAACCTTTATTTATAAAGTAAGGTGGGAAGAAGGTTTACAGGAAATCACCTGAGTGCTAACTCATTCCTTGTTCACAGCCCCTCACAAGAGAACAGAATTATATCAAATACAATTAGCCCCAGGGCTATTCACAACAACTTATGATTGAAACATTTAGTTTCACTTCAGGCCCATCATCATCAAAATGATAAAAATAAAGGTATGAATATGACTTCTGGAAGCAAAATACACAGTGCAACCATATGTAGCTTCTATAGCTATACACAAAGGAATCTATACTACCACAAAATTCTGTCTCATCCATGGTGCATATTCTCAATAGACAGGAAATAAAAAACAGCCTAAATGCCCCATACTGACATATGGAAAGTAAAGTGCACACACACACATATACACATGCACACGCACACACACACACACGCACAAATTATCTCACACAGCAGATGATCCTTCTATGAGCAGCCATATGCTAGCAAAGAATCCAAGTGCTATATAAAAAATTATTTCTTTTAAGTTATTTACTAAGGTATCTAGGCCGGGCAGTGGTGGCGCACGCCTTTAATCCCAGCACTTGGGAGGCAGAGGTAGGCGGATTTCTGAGTTCGAGGCCAGCCTGGTCTACAGAGTGAGTTCCAGGACAGCCAAGGCTACACAGAGAAACCCTGTCTTGAAAAAAACAAAAAACAAAAACAAACAAAATAAAAAGGTATCTAAAACATCCCCACCCCCCAATATGCAAAATATGGACATTGCTCTTGATTGATTACAAAAATTTTATGGTAAAATCATATTTGCTGTGGATGCCTCAGATATTTAGGTTACAGGATTTGCAAAAGTCCAACTAGGATTGATCTAGAAACTTTCTACCTAATAACTAACTATGCAGGCTGCTGGGATAGAAAAGTTGTTTGCAATATTAGGCAGCTGTAAAAGCTGCAAACTCTAATAACTCTACATTTCTGGTAAGACATATTCTACAAAGTAATAGAGGCACACACAGCTGTCTGATTGCATTAATTTTTATTCAGCAAGAGGGAATTAATAGTGGAAGAGGTCATAGACTCAACTTCTACCATTATGTAAATTTATAAACTATTCAACTGGCTTATAAATAGATAACCTTATATCCACAAATTAATGCAGCTCTTTCCTCTTCAAAGAAGTTTAACTTTGCATTAGGTAGAAGTTATTAGAAAGAATCATAACAGTTCAAAGTGTGTTGAATAAGTGACTGTGGAATGCCCATCCCTAAATAGAACTGTGGAGTGTGCCACTTACCAACGAGGTTCTGGAACACCAAAGATAAGAGGGTAGAAAGACTGTAATAAATAGTAAGAAGGTGGTTGTGAAATATAGTCTCCTGGATAAGGAAGAGATATTGCATCCATGAGCTTTCAACAACTATGATTGCCTGGATAAAACCTACAAAAGTCAAAGCAGTCAATTGTGGGAGAAGGATTCATAGGTTCTCACACCTAGTTGAAGAATTACACTCAGTTGTTTGCTTATAGTTTTCTTTAGAGACAAGGCCAATGTAGAATAACCATTCTTCCAAGTATATATGGAAAATGCCAATTGAATTTAATACATTACAGGTAGGTAGATAGGTAGGTAGGTAGGTAGAAGATAGGTAAGTAGATCAGTCGATCGATCTATCAATTGATAGATGTGCTGAAAAATAGATAGATGAGGGTACAAAATTTGGAGGGGAAGTTAAAAGATGGGATTCTAGAAAATTTGAAGTAGGAAATATTCATGTGAGGATTAGAAGAAAGAAAAGTGTATTGCATTTATTTTTGTATACAATTCAAGGTATACAATTAGGAAAGGACTTACTCTAAGATTAGAAGAGAATATGAAAAATATGTAAAAAGTGAAGACAAATATAACTAAAAGAAGAATGAAATTCACAATTTGTGATTTGAATAAGATGATACAAAGTTTTTGCAAGAAGACAATCACTGGGGCCATGAGAAGACAAGACTGTTTTGAATTAGGCGAGATATAAGCCAAAACATGTAGGAAAGGAAGAGGCTGTAGGTTTCCTCATGCTCACTGGAAGGTCCCCACTTCCTCAGATGTTTCAGACAGCCATTGGCATTAGGCCTGTGGTCAGCTAATTGCCCAGCTCCTGAAAGTTAATAAAATATGGCCTTTCACTGTGGCAGGGCAATGTGATTAAAGCACCTGGCCAAAACCCAAGACTAAGTCCCTGTGGTACTGAGTTGAAACTTACTATCAAATCAGAGGTCTGAAGTAAGAAGAAAACTCCTTAAGGGACAAGGCGAACAGCAGCCACTTTTGGATAGAAGAGCAATAAGAAGCTTTTGTATACTTCAGACAGACCCCCACAGTCTGTTTCTAGATTCTCTTTTTATATTCTTTTGTTAATAATATTATCCCTAAGCTGTTTGTCCATACCCATTGTGTTACTGTGTGTATGAGTCTGGTAAATTTAAGAATGGAGAAGAAAATAAAAAGTTGAAGAGGACAAGGAAGGGGACAATGGGGTAAATATATAATGACCCCCAAAATTAAAAGAATCTTTAAAAGATGATGAGAGACTTAATATGTACTTAGATCATATATTAAGAAGCATTTTCATAGTGAGAGTAGCAGTTTCACCATACATATAAAATCAGATATACCTTTAAAAAGTAAAATCTAAATGTTAAGAATCAATATATGATAAAATTCTGTATTAAATGTGAGCACTAGACACTAAACTCCAAATCGTTGGAAATTTTATAAGTTAGTATAGAATGAGAGAGGGTTCTAAAAATATTGGTAATTTCCACAGCAAATTAAAATGTATTGAAGAACACTGGGGTATGAGAACACATATTCTTATATGTTTTGGTGAAATGCTCTGTAAATATCAGTTAGGGACTTGTTTTTTAATCATTAGACTCATTAAGTTTCTGGTCAGGATGGGACAGGACTATGGCCTGTTCCATTGGTGAGAGTAGGGTATCAAGGTCTCCCACTATCAGTGTGTGAGGGTCTATATATAATTTAGACTGCAGCAGTGTTTCTTTTATGTACTTTGCTGCCCTTGTGTTTGAGACACAGACACTAAGAGTTGAAATCATCTTGGCAAAATTTTCCTCTGATAAGTATGTAGGGTTCTTCCCTCTATCTTTTGATTTATTTGCTTTAAAATATATTTCAGATTTTTAAAGTGGCTATACAAGCTTGCTTCCTAGGTGCACCTGCTTGGAATATTTATTCTCAACCCTTTACCCTGAAGTAGTGTTTATAGTTGGTGTTAAAATGTGTTTCTTGGAAGTAGAAGTCAGATAAATCTAGTTTTCCCATACAGTTTATTAGTCTGAGTTTCATTATTAGAGATTTAGTCCTTTGCTATTGGAGGTGATCAATGACCAATGATTTTTAACTTCTCATTCAGTGGAGAACTAATATCCAGTATGTATAAAGAACTAAAAAACTAGGTATCAGAAAACCAAATAATCCAATTAAAAGTGAGATATAGATTTAAACAGAAAACTTTCTATAGATGAAACTGAAACAGCTGAGAAAGATTTAATGTTCAACATCCTTAGCCATGAAGAATGATGAACAAATCAAAACTACTATGAGATTCCAACTTATATTATTAGAATGGCTAAGATCAATAACAAAATGACATGCTGGTAAGATTGTGCAATAAGGGAAACACTCATTAATAACTGGTAGGAGTAAAAGATTATTAGGCCACTATGGAAATCATTATGGCAGTTTCTGTGGAAGGTTGAAATTTATCTACATCAAGTTCCAGCTATACCACTTTTGGGTCTATACTAAAAAGAAACTTCATCCTACAATGGGGACAATTATGTTCATTCCTGCTGTATTCATAATTGCCAGAAATTTTAAACAATCTAGATGCCCATCCTCAGAAGAAAGCGTAAAGATGAGGTAGTACATTTACACATTGAATTATTAATTAGCAGTTAAAAATGACATGATGTCATTTGCATGCAAAACACTGGAATTAGAAAAACAATCTTGTGTAAGGTAACCTAGGCCCAGAAAGATAAATACAGTGTGTGTTCTCTTATAGTGGATAAATGTTGTCTAAGGGATATTATCCATTAAATAAAGGATAACCAAGCTATAGTCTGAGAGGTTCAGTGTAGAGGAAGGGACTAGGAGTGACACATGCATCTGTGTGGGAGGTTATAACAAGATACATTTTATTGATGGATTGTGCCCTGACAGTTGGAAAATGCAAATGGAAGGATCAAGTGAAGAGCAGGAGGGGAAGGGGAAAGGGGACTGAAGGAGAGAATATGTGGAGGGATAGCAAGAAGTTAGGGGCACTTGAGGCAAGGTAGGGAAAACTAGTGCAGTAGAAACTTCCTAAAATATGTGAGCAAATCTTATTAAAGCCACTAAATAATGTTGGAGGGGTCCCAATTGTTCATCTCTTGTCACCAAATGAAGCTTTCAATTACTGGATTGTTTGATAGTCAGTGAAGATTTTGGCCAAACATATCCCATGAAAATCTCCAAGCAACCCAGGCTGTTTGTAAGACAATAGGTTATTCTCTAGAAACTGAATGCAAGTCCCCACTGTTGAAGATAATGCCCACAGAACTCATTGAACATTGGGATGTTGATCTTGTTACTACATAGAACCTACACCTGTAGGTTCTAATGTCTTTGGTAAGGAAAGTACTCTGCAGGCTACTAAAAGAGAAATGTAACACAAAACACCTATCAAACCATTGAGCTACCATTTGTGCTACCATAAATTATGTTGGGGAAATGATGGCACAATGCTTTTGAGAGTAACAAACTGATAATTAATTTGACTTAAGACCTACCTCATGAGGTTAAACACACATCTAAAACTGCTGGGGTATCCAAGAATCAGTGACTAGATATCTGTAGCCATCCAGAGGCTTTGGTCAAACTGGGTACCTGAAAGGAGAGCTGGGAATGGGATGGGGCAGACAGAGAGAAGAGGAAAGAAACCAGAAAAAAGGTTTCTGATCAAGGCTCAATGTTTTAATATTTAACTCTGAATATACAGGGGAAAAACTCAAAGACCCATCCTTTGTTCTGGCTGGATTCTGTTAGCTAGAAGTCATTTTTAAATATAGGGCGTTGATAATAGTCTCCCTAAACTATAGTCCATATTATTTCCTGTATTTCCAGTTAAACTCTGTCAATTATATTATGCAATGTAAAACAATATCTGGTTGAATAATATATTTTAGGATTAAGTATGAAACATTTAAACATGATTTATGCTGTTCTATAGCTTAAATTATTGATTTGTATGAGATCGTATTATTTTAAATTTGTTTCTTTAATTTTATCACATTTTAATGTTATCAATACACTTTAATTGACTTTACCGTATATTTTAATATTGTTAATATTCTTTGTCATTTTGCACTTAAGATGTGGAGTATAGATTAGGCTGTATAATCCTGAGCAATAGTGGTAAGCCTTTCTGTTTCAAAGCATCAACTTCCTCCTCAAAATTATAGAATTTAATGGACTTTATTTAGCTAGAAAGAATATACTTTATATGTAAGATTCTTAAATTACATTTATTTTATTTTTAGCTACAGGTTTTTCCTATTTCTATTTTAGTTACATTAATAAGAGCAGGATGGGCTCCTTAGACTTTTCCTTGTGTTTTCTTTTTGAAATTTTCTGTAATGAAAATGAGATGTACAGTGTATGAAAACCACTACAGGTTACATTTCCTTATATCTTATGCTTTGATACACCATAAGAATATCTTTTTGGTCTATTTAATATTGTTCTGCTTGAAGGTCATTTGATTTTCTGCCATTGTGTCTCCATAATCTATGCTCCAAGCCAGAACCCAGCTGTCTATATTAGAGTCAGTGAAAGCATGTAAGCTTAGATTCAGAGAAGTTGACAACAATGTATTTTGTGGTTTCATGTACAGCTTGTTTTTATAATTCTAAAATTAAACACACAATTAGTTAAAAATTTCTGAATTCCATCCCCAAAACAATGGTGAAGTATTGATCTCTCGTGTCATATAAGGATGAGGTTTCTGTATGTTGCACACAATATTCATTTGGCATCCTATGAAGTACATCATTAACTCCAAATCACACTGAGCCCTGTGCAACAGGAGGAAATAAATCTGAAAAGCAAAGAAACCTCTCTTTTAGACTGAAGTTTTTATGAACATAAGGATCTGTTGCTTAAAAAAAAACAACTTTGCTATGATGTTAACTTAAATTTGGGTGGCACACATAGTAATACTATAAATGGCACTCTTAATATACTTGAAAATGTGTGCTTAGAGGTTGATATGACATGTATATAAATAAAAGCACCTCAATTCTTAGCTCCACAGTTAAATAGAAGTTCTTGTCAATGTTCGTTTTTACCATATATGCTCTTTAATTATTAGTCACAGTATTACTAAATCGTGTTAATAAGGAAATGCCATATATGCTTAAATTTAAGAAATAATCCTTAAGATGCAGGTGGATTTCTGAGTTTGAGGCTAGCCTGGTCTACAGAGTGAGTTCTAGGACAGCTAGGGTTACACAGAGAAACCCTGTCTCGAAAAAAACAAACAAACAAAAAGAATGATAAGAAATAATCCTTAATGAATTCAGATACTAAGTTGAACATAAAATATACTTTCAGTAAGTTTTAAGAAGAGAAAATATTTTAAAGTATTAAAATTATATTTTTTAGAAAATATCAATGACAAAGTATTAGTGAAAGTTAAGAATCTGGAAATATATGTCAATATTTTCATTAAAAAAATGGTCATTTAAGATGTATAAATACATAGCCAAAATAAAGTAAGAAATTATTTCATTCAAAGATTGAATACAGACAATTTTGTGATTAGAATAACTGGTTTCAAAATAGTTTCTACAAAAAATTTGAGTCCACTACTTTAGCTGAACTGATTTTGCATTCAATAATAGCAAACCACAGGGCTGAAGAAATGACTCAATGGGTAAGAGTGACTGGAGCAGAGACTGAAGGAAGGGCACTCCAGCCTGATATAGCTGTCTCCTGAGAGACTCTGACAGTACCTGACTAATACAGAGGTAGAGGCTCACAGCCATCCATTGAACTGAGTACAGGGTCCCCAATGAAGGAGTTAGAGAGGGAACCAATGGAGTTAAAGGGTTTGCAGCCTCTTGGGACGAACAACAATATGGACTGACCAATACCCTCAGAGCTCCCAGGGACTAAACCACCAACCAAGGACTATACATGGTGGGACTGATTGTTCTGGCAGCATGTGTATAGTAGAGGATGGCCAAGTTGGTCATCAAGGGGAGGAGAGGCCCTTGGCCCTGTGAAGGTTCTGTGCCCCAGTGTAGGGGAATGACAGGGCTGATAAGTGGGAGAGGATGGGGTGGCAGGCATGGGGAGGGGGGAGGCAACAGGGGTTTGTTCTTGTTGTTTTTGATTGCTCATTAAATACTATTTAGAAAATAAAAAAAAAAGAATAAACAAAATTTAAAAAAACTGAAAAGGAAGTAGTCAAAGTATATCGCTATAACCAGATGATGTGACCCCAAACATTCTATCAGGGCACTCCTACAGCAGAGAACATCTTAAGCAATATGGTTGGATGAAAAATTAACTCACAATACATAAGTAGACCTCCTATATACAAATTATAAGTTTTCTAAGAAAGAAATTGGGGAAACAACCACTTCTCAATAGCTACAAACAATATGAAATACATTGGGGAAATGCGAACAAATCAAGTGAAAGACCTGCATGGCAAGAATTTCAAGTTTTTGAAGAAACAATTTGAAGAAGATATCATATAAGGAAAGAACTCCCATGATCATGGATCAGTAGGATTTCCACAGTGAAAAAAAAATTACTTATAGACCTTGAAAGAATAATACTTAACTTCATATGGAAAAATAACCAACTCAGGATATCTAAAAATTCCTGTGAAATAACAGAATGTGCAGGGGTATCACCATTCCCGATTTCAAGGTGTATTATGCAGGGGGGTAAACTGTGAAAGATAGCCTGGTAAGGTCAAGCTAAAGGTTATAGAAGCCAGGGAGAACTTGAAGAGACAGTAGGAGCTTCATCAGCTCCTGGCACCAGGCCCCTGCCACATAGCTGTACCACTCCCCAGCCACATGGAGGGATTTGTGTTCATCAGTCACGTAATACCACAAGTCTTTCCGCATGTAGATGAGGCATGCCTGACATCTCAGACCAAGACAATAGGAAAATAGAACTGACCACATTCACACAGGCCCAAACCAGAGTTCTCCATGCTAATGGGACACCTAGAGGCCTGGAGGGCTTATTAGCCAATAAGCTTTCTTTCCCAGACCTTCCTCCCTGCAACAGGTATTTAATCTCAGGCCCACCTGAGAAGTGGGTTATGGTTTTAAGAATCCACTTCCCACCATGATAATAAACTGTTTAGAATCCTGGACTATCTCTTTTCACCAAGATCTACCATAGGGAGCCATGAAGAAGTCTTTTGTCTGTAGCCTAATCTCCCATAGAGGGCCTCTCTGCACTCTCAGCCAAAACCACCACCAAGCCTGTCACCACCAAGCTATGGACAATAATCTCTACTGGGACAAGCCAGAGTTTCCCCCCTGGGCCCTCGCCCTAGACAAGACACTATGCCCAGTCTGAGGGCCCCCTGACTTATTTCTCTACTCTTTTGAGACTTCCCAGAGGTGCCTGGATGTCTAAAAGTCTGAGAACCCCATGGTCCTGCAGGCAGGCTCTGGGTTTCCAAACCCTGGAGTGGTGTCTTCACACTTCCCTACAGCCTAGCACCTCCCCGACTGTGGGGTGGGATAAGTGGTTGACTTTGAGGCAGAATACTTCCCTAAGTGGACATGACCAGTGACAGAGCAGATGCAGGCCTCAACCCTATAGTATCACACAGCAACTATGTTAAAAACTGCATGGTATTGGCATAAAAACAAACAGGTTGATAAATGGAATCAAGTTGAAGACCCGAAGTAAATATATAAATCCATAGACACTGATTTTTGACAAAGAAGAAAAAATCTTACAATGAAAGAAAGAAGAAATCTTATAAGGGAAGGAAAAAAAATAGCTAAGATCAAAATCTCAAGTGATAGTTCATGCTGGTGAGTGAGTATGTAAAACAAGGGAAACACTTCCCCATTTCTGATAGTAGTACAAACTTGAATAGTCACTTTAGAAATCAATTTTTCAGTTTCTCAGAAAATTTGGAATAGATTTACCTCAAGACGCACCTATCCCACTCCCGGCCATTTACCTAAAAGATATTCTACCATACTACGAGTATACTTGCTTAGTTGTGTTCAAACAGCTTTATTTGTAACAACCAGAAACTGGAAAACCTTGATATCCCTCATCTGAAGAATGAATAATGAAAATGTGGTACATTTATTTACACCATGGAATATTACTCAGTTATTAAAACCAGTGATATCATGAAATTTGCAGACTATTTGGGTGCAACTAGTAAAGATCATCCTGAGTGCAGGGCGGTGGTGGCACATGCCTTTAATCTCAGGATGTGGGAGACAGAGGCAGGCATTTTAAAATGACAATGAAAAAGTTCTCAAGGTCAGTCCTACTTAATATTAGCTCTATGTTAAAGGCTTTTAATAATAGTACTTGTTTATTTCATAATAATTTTAGATGTCTAACTCTTTAGGCCTTTTGATTCTAATTGTATTTCAACCTAACATTTAAAATCTTGTCTCTATTAAGTAAATACTGTAAGGCAAGAGTTTCCACTATATGTAATTTCATGACATTAAGGAAACCCTGTCAGAAAAAAAAACTGTACTTACTTTATGCCCATTGTATCTTCTAGATGTTAAAAAAATACAATAAAGCAAACATTTTACATTTGGGGGGATGAATACTGAAATTAATACATAAATAAGCAAAAATCTATAAAGAACAGACCTCAGATGCTCCTGGGTAAGAAGTGTCAGCTCAATCCTGGGCAGGAAGAATACTACTCAAGGTGATTGCAGTCCATTGTTCTTTTCCCTGTATAATCTGGATAGGGTGGATGCCTTAGTCCTAACCAGAATGCCTACAGTAGAGTGTTCCTGTTTGCTAGAATTTCTGAGGTTATGCCTGATCATTGAGCTTTAATGATCTCTAAATATTGCTGTTCTAGTTTTTAATATTTTATCAACTCCAGATTCTCACAGTTTGGTTTTTATCTTGAATCATATCAATGTGCATTTCTGACCTAAAGTCTAATTATGTAAAACACAATGTGACGTCATACATGTTTGTGTACTTTTAACCTCTTGCTAAAATGAACACAGCCTGAATGCTGTGCATTAACTATGAAATAAATAGGTCTGTTAGGAGAGGATCACATGAATCACAAGAATAAAGTGATCACAGTGTAACTCACATCTCCATTTAAACTGAAAATCCTGCTGAGTGTTCACAGTATTTGCTAGCTAATGGCAATAAATAACTCCATAATCTATTCAGAATAATTAGCTTTATAACTTTTAGATAGAGTATGACAGTAAGGGAGCACAAAGAATAGACTTGAACTAGCTTACAGAAAATATCATAAAATAAATGGTATTAAATATGTTTATATAATATTCTTGCCAATTATAGATACAGGCTTTTTCCCTAAAATCAAATAATAATAGTAGAAATGAGGTTTGTGAAATAGTTGACCCAATTTGTCCTCCAGCTGTCTTCATGAAACTGGTTTCAGTGAGCAGAGCCTGTTTGGAAAAATTGGCTCTAATCCACAATACAGGGCTGCAGGAAATCATCAGTGGACTCTTAATTCTTCATTGCCTGATGTCCTAGTTACTGAGGTTAATATGAGAAGTTGAGAGCACTTGACAGAAGGAAAGTATCCACAGTCAACTACTGAACAGATATTGCTGTCACTCTTGCCATTACGTTTTGGCTCCCAGAGATCTATTTCTGAGGATGTTAAACTCTGCATTTTCAGTGTGTAAATGTATATGTCTTTAAAGAAATGTGTACTTTTTTCACCAACTGTCAAATGGAAATATGTTTTAAATATAATTTTTTTCATTTGCAAAGAAAGTGAGTGAATTCATGTGTAAATTCGTTCTGTTTCTATGCTGTTGTTTAGGGGCCATCATCCTGGACAAATTATCACTGCATTCAATACTGAGTGGAACTATAACAGAATTGTGAGTGTCAGTGTTTATCAACATAGAAAATTACAATTAATGCACATTATAAAAAGGAAAAAACCACTCCTTGTGCATCATGGAGTACAAGAACTTGCTGAGGTTTGGACAGTGGAGTTGACAGTGAGTGGGGTGGCCAGTGCACTTCTTGTGCATTGCATCCTTAGCTTTGTTGAATTTGTTTAAATTCCTTCAGTCACATAACCTTACTTATATAAAAGTTAACTTTATTAAAGTTTTTTAGTTTATTTTTGTATGAATTTCATATGTAAGTACTGTATTAATATCTTTCCCATCTACTGAACAGCACTCAGACTATGTTAAATTAACTCTAGCAGTCCCAGAGTGTATTCTGATAACAGCTTACCTTATAATGTAGGCTTTGTTCTCAATTTCTTGATGAATCTCAGACATTAATTTGTCAGATGGTATATAAAATTATTTTATGAGAAATGGGGACAATGGATACTGCTATTAATCTAAACCCTGGAGTGGTTGAAGCAAGAGGATCACTGAGTTTAAGATCAGTCTGGTTTACCTACTATTGAAGAGTGAGAACATATTTTAACAAAAGCAAAAGGACCCAAAACAATATTTCATAAAAATAAGAAAAAAAAGGCAATAATGACTCTTCAAAGACTCAAATTTTATTTCAAATAAATATAAATCCATTTTGTTCACTATAATTCTATAGTGTCCTTTTTTATTAATTTTTCCAAATTTATACATCTATACAATATATTTTGATTATATAAATTCAGTAGCTCTGTCTTTTTTCTTCTCATACATCTTCTAAACACTTCTTTCTTCCCAACTGATTTTAATGTGTGTAAATTTTTGTGTATGTCCATATGCATCTGTGTAGCACTATTTAAGCTACTACAAGTTCATAAATGATTATGTCCTAACAAGAAAACAGGAATTTATAGCATCCCTCCTCACCCCCTGGATTTCACAATCTTTCCAACCATGATTTCATATATGATCAGGACCTTGGAGGGGTAATATAGATGTACTAAGCGTTCAACAGTCATTTATTTTCAGGATGTTGACCAGTTGTGATTTTCTACATTCATTGTAAGCCTCTAAAAGAAGCATCTCTGAATAAAGCTGATAGCCTTGACAGTCTATGTGTACAAATATGTATTTAGAAGACTGACTATTCATTTACTAAAAGAAAATACTATTCTTCTCCAGGATCAGTGAACTCCCTAGCATAATCTTTTGGTCAGGATTATAGTACCAGTCTTAAATTGTTTTCAGTGGATGATGAGACTATCCCAAAAGGTTGGACCTGCTCAAAACAGTCAATCCACTATTAACTAGTTGGCATGTTTTGTCTTGCTAGTTAGTTTTTTAGCATACAGGAGCCACAGGTGAGGAAGACTGGTTTTGGTTTTTCTCTTTCAGTATACTTCATACAAGCTTTTGCCACTGTGAATGCTACTCAGAAAGAAATCAGTGTCATTTAGCTTGTTCTCTCTATGTCTATATAAGAAATATTTGTTGTCTTCAAATATAGGGTCTTACCGTATCCTTCTTCTAGTCAACAAACAAAAGCAATGAAAGGGAGCCTTTGGAGATATCCTTACCACCAACTCTTATGGTAAAACCCTTTACCTCTCATAAGGACTTTTGCTTCAGAACTTAAAGCCATTATTCACCTATGTAGGTTACTCATATTTAAGCTCTTTTTCAGATAATATTTTTAACTAGTTTTAAAATAGTAAGTTTCCATTTTTTTAATATATTCTTAGTTTAGATTGCACACCATATTTTTATATCTTTGCACAGTAAATAATAGTTTGGCATATACTGATAATTGTTTCATTACCATTCACCACAGAAAAACTAGTTTTTTCTCCTAACTCTTGTGGTTCTTCTCTTATTCCATGGCATGTACATATACACAGGCCTAATCTCTAAATTCTAAACCTAAGAATATAATATCTGTATATAAGAGAACACACATTGTGTTTGACTTTCTGATCCAGAGCTATCACAATCAATATTATATCTTCTTTTCAGTTCCATCATGTTTTTCAAAAAACATAATTTCATTTTTCTATAGTGATGAATAGAATTTTTTTGTGTGTCTACACCAAATTATCACACTCACTTTATCTGTTCATCATATTACAAACAGATAGATCAATTCTACCTCCCAATTACCTCCTAACTAAGCAGAACTGTAAGGAACATAGATGGCATCTCTTTAGTATAGCATGGTGTGCTTTGGTAAATTTCTATGAGTGGTCTATCTGGTTTGTAACAGTAGTTCATTTTTGTCATGTGTGTGTGTGTGTGGCAGGCTGGCCTTGAACTCAGAAATCTGCCTGCCTCTGCCTCCCAAGTGCTGGGATTAAAGGCGTGTGCCACCACTGCCTGGCCCTGTGTTTCCTTTTGACAAGAGGAATTCTTGATTAATATTTTTGATGTGGGTGGGTGGCTCCATCCCTCAACTGTTGGCTGTGCCTATCCACTCAATATGTTCTCTGCAGTTTCTCTCTCCCTTTTGTTGTGCATTTTGACTAAAGTTCTCCCTGCTGGGTCCTGGGAACCTCTTGGGTCTCTGGCAATTGGGATTTTCTAGTGGCTTTCCCTAGTTCCCCCTCCCCAACTGCTACATATCCAATTTCAAATTCCTGAACCTCTGTAGGGACCCCCTGACCCTCATCTCCTCCCATGTCTCAACTGGCCCTCCTTTCTCCCCTTCTTCTCTCCCACCCAAATCCCACCCTCCCTCTACTTCCCAGAGATTATTCTTTTCCCACTACTGAGTAGTACTGTAACATCCAGACTTTGATGTGATCTTCTTTCTTCTTGGGTTTCACATAGTCTGTGAGTTTTATCCTGGGTATTCTGAGCTTCATTTTTGCTATTATCCACTGATAAGTGAGTATGTACCATGTGTGTTCTTTTGTGACTGGTTTACCTCATTCGGAATAATATTTTCAAGTCCTATTCATTTGCTTGTGAATTTCATGAAATTGTGTTTTTTCTTTTCTATTCTTTGATGATTTTCTTTACATTTTAAATGTTCTCCCCTTTCCCACTTTCCTCTCTTGAAACCCTCTATCCTATTCCCCCACCCCTTCTATGAGGGTGCTCACCCACACACACACCTACTTCCTACCTCCCCACCCTAGCATTCCCCTACATTGGGACATAGAGCCTTCATAGGAACAAGGGCCTCTCCTCTCACTGATGCCCAACAAGGCCATCTTCTGCTACATATGTGGCTGGAGCCATGGATCACTCCATGTGTTGCTCTTTGATTGGTGGTTTAGATCCTGGGAGCTCTGGGGGTTCTGCTTGGTTGATATTGTTGTTCTTCCTATGGAGTTGCAAAACCTTTCAGCTCCTTCAATCCTTTCTCTAACTCCTCCATTGGGGACCCCTTGTTCAGTCCAATGGTTGACTGCGAGCATCTCTCTCTGTATTAGTCAGGCTCTGGCAGGACCTCTCAGGAGACAGCTTTATCAGGCCCCTGTCAGCAAGCAGAATCAACAGGGAACTCAATCACTGGGTGAGGTAACTCACATAGTAATTTGTAAGCAATTCTAAGTTAAATCCTCCAGTAGCAGATCCCAAAGGATCTGCTACCTGAAACAGGGACCTCTGCTAGCTACATCTTGGCTTCATATTCCTTCGCCCTCACTTCAAAGATATTCAGCCAGAAGTAGTTATAGAGTCATTGCCCCAATTCCCTGGACTTGGGTGTCTGGAGGTAGTTATTCTAAGTTGTCTTTCTAGGAAATTTTTTATTGGTCATAATTTGAACAGGGAGGAAATAGCTAAAATTGATTGTGTAGCTATAATCTCATTTGGTAGAAATCTTTACAATAGTTACTAAGTTGAATTCATAATTTCTTACTTTGGTACAAAATTTATTTTGATGCAGAATCAAGGTTTTCATTGGTACAAATGTCTTCTATTGATACAAAACATTTAAAAGTAAAAGGCTTGGAGGCAGTCCTTCTATAAATGCTATTACAAACTGTTCTGAGATATTTAAGCCTGTGAGTTAAGGGCCAGACACCAAATTTATGGCTCTGAGTTTATTATTGGAATGTTTTCAAGATATTTTAATTAGAAACAGCTGAGATTAGTTAAGAGACAACAGTCCAGATTACTTTACATAGATAGAAATTTTTCAAAAACTTCATAAATCTGCAGAATGTGACATTTAAAGGTGTGAGTATGACTTCTGGAAGCAAAATACACAGTGCAACCATATATAGCTTCTATAGCTATACACAAAGGAATCTATACTACCACAAAATTCTGTCTCATCCATGGTGCATATTCTCAATAGGCAGGAAATAACAAACAGCCTAAATGCCCCATACTGACATATGTAAAATAAAGTGCATACAAACACATATACACACACACACATGCACACACACACACACGCACAAATTACCTCACACAGCAGGTGATTCTTCTATGTGCAGCCATATGCTAGCAAAGAATCCAAGTGCTATATAAAAAATTATTTCTTTTAAGTTATTTACTAAGCTATCTAGGCCAGGCAGTGGTGGCACACGCCTTTAATCCCAGCACTTTGGGAGGCAGAGGCAGGCAGATTTCTGAGTTCAAGGCCAGCCTGCCACACACACACATGACAAAAATGAACTACTGTTACAAACCAGATAGACCACTCATAGAAATTTACCAAAGCACACCATGCTATACTAAAGAGATGCCATCTATGTTCCTTACAGTTCTGCTTAGTTAGGAGGTAATTGGGAGGTAGAATTGATCTGTTTGTAATATGACGAACAGATAAAGTGAGTGTGATAATTTGGTGTAGAAACACAAAAACATTCTATTCATCACTATAAACTTATTGTTGAGACATATTTGCTCCTAACCCTTCCTCATTCATGGATTCAAAGAAGCAGCTGAGCATCTATCTCTACCTCCAGGTGAGGTTGTACATTGTGGCTAGGTGTCCACTGGGCAGAAATTGTCTATCTCTCCTGCAGACCTGTACTGTTCTTGAGAAGACACAAGTTACAGGATAGCTTAGTTCTGCTGAGACAGAATAAGCTAGTCCTTAATAATTCCTGTTTTTCAAGGTCTGTCAGAATATCCTGGGCAGAAAGCTGAAGACTGATGCTCCAACTTCCTGACTTACTGGGGCTGTATAGGTAGGCAGCTGTCTCTAAAATTTGTTTCAGTTCAGGAAGCAGTATTAGACTTCCCATATTTTCAGATACTATAGGTTGTTCTCAGATTTATGACAGGGTTGAAAGATAAGTTATAATCTCATAGCCAACCCAGGCTATTTAATATTGAGAAAATATATTTGAGAATATAGTTTTCAGATAGTACACAAACTAAACCAGACATAACATATGGATTTATAAGCCTTTTTAAAGTTAAAATAGACAAGAGAGTATTCTATTTAGTTGATAAAAATGATGGACTGGGTGTTAAGTCTATTTTGTACTTTGTAAATTACAGATTGGTAATAGTTATACTCAGCTTATATTTGAGAGAAAAAGTTTTTTTGTTTGTTTGTTTGGCAGATCTGTTGGGATAAGCTACCAGAGGATTTAACTTGGAGTGGCTTACAAATAGGATGTTAGTTGCTGTGGTCAGCAATTGAGTTGATTCTGATATAAATTTGCATGTTTTTTTCCTTCACACAGCAACTTGATAGTGTTCCACAGAGAAAGATACAGCAGCAAAGCATGGGTTTGTGAAAAATGCACCCCAAAAGGCCATGGGAATTTATAAGCATGAATTGTTTTTTAAATATTTCATTCAACAAAGGATCCCTCAAAATCTTTCTGATGCTTCATTTACTTTTACGTATTGTCTAACCACAAAAAAATATGAATCTCAAAAAAATATGATTTATCGCAAAATGAGGCATACTTTTCACGAGAACCTCGGACAAAGCAGGATGGAACTGTAAAAATTAGTCAAAAGAAAATGAGCGTAAATAATATGAGTTCAAGTGATTTCATTCTTTTGTTATTGTCTGATATTTAAAATTTTCCTCTTTCTTCTCCCCCTCGGGTTTAATGAAGGATTTTCTTTTCTTTTCATTCTTTTCCTTAATATTTTATTCATCAAATGTTTACAAATTATCATTAGAATTTTAAAATGCTAATTATCCAATGAAATTTTATCATTTGTTTTTTTTCCCCATTACAGTATTTGACTATTAACATCAAACAGTTTAATGCATATACTATTTTTTTTTTATTTTATTCAAGTTTATTTTATACAGGAGATGTTTTTTTTGTCCTGGTTGTCCTGGAACTCACTCTGTAGACCAGGCTGGCCTCGAACTCAGAAATCTGCCTGCCTCTGCATCCCAAGTGCTGGGATTAAAGGCGTGCGCCACCACCGCCCAGCTACTACTATTTTTATTAGATATCTTCTTTATTTACAATATCTCCTTTCCCAGGTTACTTTCCAAAAGAAAAAATAAAAATAAAATAAAAAAACTAAAATTAAAACAATCCCCTGTTTCCTCCCCTCTCCCCCTGCTCACCACCCCACCTTCTCCCACTTCCTGGCCCTGGTATTCTCCTACACTGGGCATAGAACTCTCACAGGGCCAAAGTCCTCTCCTGCCATTAATGATTGACTTGGCTATCCTCTACTATACACTTGCTGGATCCATGAGTCCCCCCACGTGTACTCTTTGGTTGGTGGTTTAGGCACTGGGAGCTCTGAGGGTACTAGTTAGTTCATATTGTTGTTCGTCCTAAGGGGATGCAAACCCTTCAGCTCCTTGGGTCCTTTCTCTCGCTCCTTCATTGGGGACCCTGTACTCACTCCAAAGGATGGATGTGAGCCTCTACTTCTGTATTAGTCGGGTACTGTCAGATCCTCTCAGGAGACAGCTATATCAGGATCCTGTCAGCCAGCACTTGCTGATATCCACAACAGTGTCTGGATTTGATGATTGAATATGGGAAGAATTCCCAGATGGAGCAGTCTCTGGATTGTCTTTCCTTCAGTCTCTGCTCCATAGTTTGTCTCTGAAAATCCTTCCATGGGTATTTTGTTCTCCCTTTTAAGAAGGAAAGATGTA
>JADRCC010530114.1:0-12860 GCA_019843855.1 Hylomyscus alleni
GATGAAGTTCGAGCAGGTACCTTTCATTCCTTCTGCCATGCCTTCTCTACCTTGATGGACTGTATCCCTTCCAACCAGAAGACAAAACAGCACACAGTTTCTTCAAGTTCTTTTTTTTTTTTTTTGATTATATTTCATCACAGCATCAGAATCTGCTCTCTGTCTCACCATTCCACCAACCACCATGTAAGCACATGGTAAGCACCTGATAATACAACTGGATGATGTGGACATGTAGGAAGCCCTGTGGAGATCCAAGGCAATTTCTATAGACAAAGTAGTAACACATGTGGCACGTACACAGACCCTTTGTCAAATGCCTGCAGATATTAGCGCACGCACCAAAGCCTAAGTTGTGACCTCATTAATGAATCACTCTGGCACTTGACCTTTGCTATTGCTTTTTAAATCCTGGGTTTTGTTATATATAATCTTACCAGTTTCACGTGCTGACTGACCTCCAAGCCCTGGTGATGTGCACAAGCCTATTCCTCTGGAACTACCACCTCTCTGTTTTCTTCCTCTTCATGAGGGATTTCCCACTGAAGTATTCTAACTTTGTGATCTCAAAAAAAAAAAAAAAAAAAAAAAAGATGTGTCTCCATGATATGAAACTTACAAATTAAGTAGGGAAGTATAAGAGATGATAGACCTGAGAGAGGGAACGTATTATTTTAGTACTACTTCAGCTGGAATAGACTTCACTGCCTTTAATAGTTGGTTTAGTTTGGTTTTGAGAGTTGGTGGGGCAGGGGAGTGTCCAGGGTCTCATGTAGCCCAATTCAGCCTTGAACTCAGGGCTTAGCTGAGGATGACCTCGAACTTCTGATCCTCAAGTCTTCAATCTCCTGAGAGCTAAGATTAAAGGCAGGAGGTGGGAGACCGAAGCAGAGGAATAAGGCATTGAGTGGAAGGCGGCAACCGTGTGTGACCCAGAGCGCCAATAACAAAGGGCAGCTTCCGTCTTCTATGTCTTCAGATTTGGAAACCCCGGTACTAAATTCTATGGATTTTGAGTCTAGTAGGGAAAGGGAGTAAGGAGAAAGAGATGGCGAGCGGAACTCCTGCAAATGATTGAGGTGTTGGAGACATGCAGCCCCTGAGAGACTGCCCCGAAAGGAAGAAGAAACTTTCACATTGATGGAGTCTCCAGGTATTCAGTTACCAAGAAGAAACCATATGACTGCAAGCACAAGGACGCAGCAGACATCTGTGTCCCCCATCACTTAGAGAGTTTAAATGTGAGATGGTGACCTTGCTGAGGAAGTGACTTGGGGAGGGAGACTTGAATGAAGTGAAGAAGGAGATTATAAGGCTGAAATTCAGCCAGGCCATACAAAAGCTTCCATTTTTATTTATCGGCTTCCTTGTGTATCTTGACGGGAGGGAAGAAATGAAAGCTTTCCTATAACAGAAGAGAGAATAAAGTGACTTTCTATATTCACAGTCCACAGAGCCAATTTTATATCTTCTTGGTTATTTTATTATGCTACAAGTGATTGTGGTTTTTATTTTCACTTAGATGAAGATGGGAGCATGAAAATTCTGCCCCAATAACTACTGTGATACTATAGTTTCAGCCACTATAATATGTATATATATTTATGTATATATACATATATATTTATATATTTATATTTATGTATATAGATACATCTATATTTGTATATGTATATATTTATTATCTAAAGTTGGCTTCTCTAAATGGTAGCCAACAAACACATGTGGCTAATTAGGCATTTGCAATATGCTAAGTAACTGAAATGGATGTATTAAATATACAGCATACTGCATTTGGAAGGTTCAGGATAAAAAGGACAGTATCCCATCCTCTGAATTCCATTGACTCCTTATCAAAAATTCTATTTTAAAATACATTAGGCTGAAAAATTATTATGAAAATAAATTTCACCCACTTTTACTTAAAAACAATACAACTTACAGAAACTTCTATAGTTCACCGGTGGCTTTACACTGCATTCCATTGTTCTTGGACAATCTGGGAAATACCTGTGCCTTAATAGATATATGTGGAAGAAATGATACTATCAACACATAGTATTTCTTTTCTTTTTTTCTTTTCTTTTCTTTTTTCTTTTCTTTTCTTCTTGTTCCTTTCCTTTCCTCTTCTTTTTGCTTTATGCACACACACACACACACACACACACACACACACACACTCTAAAATGTTCTGTTAAAATGTAACTTGCAGTAACCATCAGTTTCAGCAGCATTCTGGTGACTGGTTACCCCAGGGACACTCCCTTTTAGCTCTGGCAGCTCCTGTCCAAATGACCTAAGCAGATCTTGATTCTGTCTGAGCCTGTTTTCTTACCTGTGTCACTCAGCTTAGTTAGAAGAATATGCAGAGGTGACATAGGAACATTTGACAAACAATTTTGTACTGTGCGAAATAATAGATGTTAATTAGGATATATCATGAATCTGAAGGTGTAACTTTAAAATACTTGAAGATTTGCGGCGTTGACGGATTCTCCAGAAACAAAACCTTTGAAGAAGGTTTACATGAAATTTATGGGGACTTGTCCAAAAGAGAAAAAAAAGTCAGTGAGGGAGTGAAACTGGAGATCAACTAAGGTTGTCACAGCACAGCCCACGCCCTCCTGCCGAACCCTGCATGAATTTAAAGAGTAGTGCTGAGTTACATTGTGCCTCACGCCTCCAGTGGCCCCTGTGAGGGACCAGAGAGTGTTTATAACCCCAGACACATTGGCTGTTAACTGAATCTTGCTCCCTAAAATGAAATTCATGCATCCCCAGATACTTCTCTTGTTTGACACATAGGCAGAGCCTTTCCACCTAGCCCAGGGGCAGTGACTAACAATGACAGGTGCTGAGTTCTGGGCACAAGAGGAGACTCCTCATGCACAAACAAGACAAAGGGAGCCAGGGGAGAGGAAGCCAGGCACAGCACACACCAAGGGCCCCCTGTCTCACAAATGACTGCATTGCTAGTGGAGTACACGGCCATGACACTGTGTTAGATTTGAGCTACATTGCCACCCTGTATTTCTGCAGGATTCTGCCTTCTCTTTGAAGTGCTTCTATATCAAGCTCATGCATAAGGAGAGCCTGGTAAGGGCTTGCTTAGGTCACGAGCAAGCCATAAAAAAGCAAACTCTCAAGGGCAAGAGGTTAAATCAAGGAAAGAGGTTCACTGGTTTTACAACCACAAGTAGTTTCTATTTTTCAATAAGCCATCCCCCTTAGAAGACATGGCTGAATGGGCAAAGAGTTCTCTTGGGGCAAGTCATGCCTTTACAGTTTGATTTTCTTTAGAGTCAAAGGGTAGAGAAGGCAAGTTACGGTTTAAAACTCTCCATTTCATCATGACTCTGAAAACGGCTTTCAGTACTCTCGTGATTTAGAGTGTGCTTTATAAAACATGGTCCAAAGATTTACTTACTTCAAGATCTTACATCTTGTTTTCACGATCTGCTCTAGTTGGATAGAAATTTACAGTCCTCTTGGCTGGATTGATATAGCCCGTGGCTTTTTCTCTTCATCCACCACACTTTCTTTCCATCCACCTGACTCTTGTGATGGCACGGCTAGTCCTAGAGATGTGGTAGGGCAACAAGGACTGTCAATATGCAGTCTCTCACTCATCCCTAGACGAAGGGAATTTTTTTCTTTCTTTTCCTGTGTAAGTTTAAGATAATGAAGACCAAAGGAAACTAGAAAGTGGCTTGGATTCAGGCACATTCAACTGTGCGATGTGGGCTAAGAGTCGACAGACTACGACCTGTGGGCAGTCTAGTCTGTCTCCTGTGTTTGTACGACCTAAGCTAATAATAGACATTTACATATTTAAATGGTTAGAAGGAAGTCAAAAGAGGAGCTATAATCTACCACATGTGAAAATTAAATGAAATTCATATTCCAGTGGCTACACATGAGGTTTGACTGTAGCATAACCAGCCCGTTCATTTGTGCTTTGTTCGTAGCTAATTGTGTGCCGTGTAGTAGCAGAGTTACTTTGTTAGGACAGAAATTTAAGGTTCCACTGGCTAAGATGTCTTGACTAGTCAGTCTTTTAGGGGAAATTTTGCTAATTGTAGACCCAGGACAATCCACATTACTTATCTGTACAATGTGGTCGTAGTTATATCTTTAATCTCCAAGCACTCAGCTAACAAGGTAATATATGCCACAAAGGCAAACGCCTAGACTCTGAAGACTGATAACCACAACTCCTACCCTGGCTCTATCACTTTCTGTCACTTATTCTGTTTTACTTCAGGCTTGCAGATACATTTCATAGCCTCAGTTTCTGCTCTGAGAAATGAAAATGAGGAGAGCCTAGGCCTCATCATTTAGACTGAATATAAATGGAGAGCTTGTGGCAGTAACTGGTATGGCTTTCAACCCTGTGGTTAGCACTACCTGATGCCACTCTCAGTGGCTGGAAGTCAGGAGAAAGATTCATATTTATTAGAAAAATACATAAATGATAACCTTTGCTCATCACCTCCCTATAGCTGCTCACCTCTATGTAATGAAGAACCTAACTAGTGCTGCAGAGAAGGAGAAATGGACCACACCTGGTGATGTTGTTCCTTTCCTCAGTCCTTGAATAGAGGGTCTCCATCACTGAACCACAGTCAACATGAGAAGAACCCTGGGAAAACACAGACAATGACCTGCACTTCTGCTTTAGTGGTACTATTTCTAAATACTGTCAAGAATGAATAACTCTCTACCATTTCTCAAAATTTTCTTGAATTCTTTTTCTCCTTCTCCTCCTCCTCTTCCTCCTCCTTCTCCTCCTCCTCTTCCTTCTTCTTCTTCTTCTTCTTTTTTTTTTTTACCATATAATGTGGTCTAAATTCAATTCATCTGGTTTACAATATTTAGCATTTTGGAAGCTTGGGATTAAACCAGAAAGAGTAAGAAAAAAAATACTTTCATTTAAAATGTAAGTAAAACTTCTTCAAAGTGAGCCAAGTCACAGTAGCTTGGGAAGAAGTTTGTCCCATTTTCTTTATTAAATTTTCATTGGCTTGGTAGCACTGTGTCATCTATTCCAGGCACGGTTTTAAATTGTTAATTTCCATTGTTGTCTTGAATGCTTTTAAAACTGAATATAGAAAGTGCAACTTTGGATGATATTTCGAGGAGAAATGAAGACACAAGCTTGTCTCAGGAATTATGAAAGTGACATTAAAAAAAAGTGACATTAGGAAAATCTAAAATATGTTTAGCTTCCCCTTACAAAGTAAACATTATTAATACATACCTCCAAATAAGAGAAGCTGGTGTACTCTATTCACTTAGGCTTAGTGATGTCTCTTTCTGCATGTAGTTATGGTCTCCCATATGCCCCTTTTATTAGAGATAGTCACAGAAGTATTAATTGTGTTCACACCTTCTTCTAGCAAATAGCCGTGAGGAGATGGTTGGAGAGGGAGTTTGATCAGGGCAGTGCTTGTCAGCACCTGAGTTGGAGCCCCAGAACTATGTAAAAAGCTGGGCATGGTGGTGTGCATCCAATGCCAATGCTGGGAAGGCAGAGGCAGGAAGCCAGAATCCTGATGACTAATGACCCGCCACCTTAGCCTTACTTGTCGAGTTCTAGGTCAGGAAGAGACCATGGCACTTGGGAAAGATACCTAAGGCTGACTTCCTGCCTTTCTATGTGAACATATATGAATACACCCATGAATACATGGACACATACATGTACATACATATGCACACACACACACAAACACATACACACAGGAAATGAGAAGAACATATATTTTTATTCAACTTTTTTTTTTTTTTGAGATTGGAAACTCACCAGGTATCAATTAGAATGGACACACACCTTAACCAGGACTCAGGAGGCAGAGGTAGGCAGATCTCTGTGAGTTCAAAGCCAGTAATATCTACAGAATGAGTTCCAGGCCAGGTAGGGCTATACACAGTGAAAGTCTGATTCAAAAAAACGAAGAAAAATAAAAAAGAAGAATTTGGATCTTCTTGGTCTTTGTACAACTAGAACCTATGGCCTCTGTACAACGAGAGCCTATCTCCGTGCTTGATACGCAGCAGACATTCAGTAAATGCTTTTTGGATGAATACCTAATACTGCTCTCAGGGAATTCCTGGGATAGTGGTACAGGCAAATATGTAACACTTGCATGAGGGGTCAGAATAATTAATTAATTAGCAAATAAATGGCTACCCGTGAGGGAGAGAGTACCAATCTATGATTTGTTTTTTTTACCTGCAGATTTATCTTCTGCCTTATTATCTCGTACCGAGGCAGGACCTTTTTTCTGTCTTCTCTCAAAAAATTTAGGGAGAAATAGATAAGGTATTGATTTTTGCAGAAGTTTTTGGTAACCTAGAATATATTCAAATAGGGCTCCAGAATCAGGGTCCCTATCCCAACAATCATACAATCCACACCCTGGGAGACTGTCTGCCTGGTCACAATTGCACATCCCTAATTCCCAGTTGCTCCCACAGCCTTCTAATTGCTTCATGCTTAATAGGTGAGCTCGCTCACCTCCCTACTTCATAGCTAGACTTCACTTTGCAGGTCTAAAATTCCTACAGATACCCTCCTACACCAAGGGCCATTGACACTGGACACGCTTGCTTTCTTAGTCTTATCTTCTGAAAAGCAACTAGGAGTATCATACCTGAATGTCACACTTTTACACACTTCAGCCAGAATCGCTTCTTCAGCAACCACAGCAAGGGAAGCTGTGGCTGTGTTATTATTTGCCACAGTGCAGCGTTAGTCATGATTAGAGGCTCAAAAGTTCTGAACACAATGCGAATGGGCTACAAAGGAGACTGGGAGACTGGGTGAAGATTGAAGAAGCTCCCAAGGAGAGTCAAGTCTCCGTAGGATACAGGTTTATAGGCTAGTCAGAAGCAAGAAGAGAGAACTGTGGGCTGTAACAGTCAGAAATCATACCCAATCATGGCCTATGTGTGTCCCCTGATTTCTTCTGTACAGAATTATGAAATGGATGAGATAGGGCTGAGAGCACAGATTACTATGATGTTGGTCCTAAGGGGAGGGGTAGACACAGATGTCTATAGACAGATATGTGAATGTGGAAAAACTGACTGAATCTACAGGAAATAAAGTTTGGACATCCTACCCAGACAAGTGGAATCATCTTTAAATGTGTCCTGCAGAACCTTAGATACTATTTGTTAAATTTATAAAAAGCATGTCTCTTGAAAAAAGAAAGGGGGAGAGGGTGGGGGAGTCAGCAGGCCTGGTTCTTATTTCTTCTCTTTCATTTGTCTGGGAGGTTCTACATAATCTCCAGTTCTAAGGCTGGCTGACGTAAGGACGGAAGCATACTCAGAATCTGGCTACTGCTTTTTATAGTCCACTACCTTAGCAGAAGCAGACTACACAGATGCACAGGGTTTTCTAGCTTCACACTGAGGGCAGCAAAGGAAAAGAACAAACCATACGCTGTGGTTTCTCCAGGATGCTTGGATTTGAAAAGGAATTGTCTTCTGTCTAAGTAATAAGCAGTGTGTTGTGAGACAGATGTACCAACCATTGTTCTCTGCAGCTGGTCCATGATTGGAACAGAAAAAGAAAAACATAACTGAGCTGTATTCTCTTCCCCCTTTACAGAGAGAGATACACTATAATAATAGATGAGGAGTTACTTATTGATTCTTTAATCTACATCTTTGATAGAATTTCACTCTCACAAGAGTTGTTTCGCATCATTCAATTCCATGACTGGGTGACATCTCAATCTCTTCCTGAAGCTTCCATCAACCGCCAGCCAGCTTCTGCATGACACCTTCTGTATGTATAGCTCTTCATCCTGAGAGACTATACATTCTCTCCATGCCAGACATGGCTTCTGAGACCTTATTTACACATGATTCTAGTTCACCCACCACCCGTCTAGGTCTACTCCATTGGACCGTTCAGTGACAAATACCATCATTTGTCCAGTTATTCAGATTAGAAATGTGAGACTCACTGTGTTGTTTCTTCTTCTGCAATCGGTCCACAAATAACAGTAGATCTACATGCAAATTTTATACCAAATGTGATAATTAGTATTGATTATCAACTTGACAAGATCTGACTATTAAGGAGATAAGCCTCTAGCCATGTCTGTGAAGTATTATCTTGATTAGGTTAATTGAAGTACGGAGACGTACTCTAAAACTAGGTAGCACCATTTCTTGGACTTGGGTCCTGGACTTCATAGACAGGAGAAAGCAAGCCAAGCACCAGCACAATCACTCCCTGCTTCCTGACTACAGAGGAAAGGTGACCAGCTGCTTTACACTCCCCTCCATGATGGACAGCACCTAGCAATGGTGAGCCAAAATAATCCACTTTCCCCCTGAAGTTGCCTGTTTCAGGGTATTTCTAACAAAGCAATAAGATACACCAGTAATAGATACATCAGTAACAGATATACCAAGTTTCATAAATTTTTATCTATGTCTTGAACCTTACTATAAGCCAGCCTCATTCTCATGACTGGACCATGGCACTAATCTCTTGGTTGGAGTCCATGTATTCATCTTTGCCTGCCTTCACCTGTTGTCTATGAAATACACAAAAAATGGTGCTTCAAAAACACGTGAATAAAAAAAAGTGGCTTTAGAAAAATCCATCACTACATACAACAAATATATATTCTAATAAAACAAAAACAATTGGATTCCATTATGCTATTCCATCAGTTAAAACATATTAGTGCATCTTAGCCCACCCACACTGGAGTCCTGCACTGGTGTTGCCCTCACACCAAGTTCCCGACTCTCTCTCTCTCTTACTCACTACTCTCTAATCAGTCCTAGATACCCTGAGTAAAAACCTCTGCAGTTCCCGTTCCCTGACCACAATGATCTTTCTTCAAGTTGGATCCTGATGGGATCCTTCCTGTTTTTCATGCACATTTCTCCACGTGACTTGTTATCTTAAGAGAGGTCTTCTTGACCACCTAACCTACTTCCACAGTGCTTATCACTTAAAATTTTTATGTATTTATATCTATCAAGTAGTTATTGCAGAATCTGACTTCTAAGAGTTTCAACTTCATTTTATTTATGTCTGCAGTTCTAGTGTCTGAAACATTGCAATGAAATCATGTTGCCAAAACAACAAATAAACAAATGGAGAGCTTCTTTATTCTTTTTTCCCACAAAAAAATGTTCTGTTACCAAAAGATATTTTCTTATCTCTAGATCAATCTCTTCCCAGAATAAGCCATCTCTTTCTATCCTGGCTTATCATAAAATGCTTCCATCCTGGCCTCCCTTCTGTGCTCTTGAGAGGAGCATAGAAAGGACATAAAGTAGTGGGCTGGGAACACATGAGTAAGAGAGCTTTGAAGAGATGTCCTGTCTTAGTTAGGGTTTTACTGCTGTGAACAGACACCAGGACCAAGGCAACTCTTATAAGGACAACATTTAATTGGGGCTGGCTTACAGGTTCAGAGGTTCAGTTCATTATCATCAAGGCAGGAACGTGGCAGCATCCAGGCAGGCATGGTGCAGGAGGAGCTAAGAGTTCTACAGCTTCATCTGAAGGCTGCTAGCAGAATTCTGGCTTCCAGGCAGCTAGGATGAAGGTCTTAAAGCCCACACCCACAGTGACACACCTACTCCAGCAGGGTCACACCTTCTAATAGTGCCACTCCCTGGGTTGAGCATAAATAAACCATAACATGTCCGAATTGCTTTCATGCTTAAGCACTTCTTGTTTCCAATATTTTTGGAAGGTTGAGTTATTTTATCCTATTTCCTAGCCTCCCATATATTTTTATATATGAAGAACTTTCTTAAACTGAATTTTTTTTAACTTAGCTGTCCAGCTATCTTGTAACAGTGTAAATATTAAGTGAGAATGTTCTGGAATTGGCCTGTAAGGTTTGTCATCTTTGATTCACATCATTCATTTGTATTCCCTTGGTGCCAGTACTCGAGTAATAAGTGATAGAAATTAACTGAATTAAATTATAACAATTTCAATTCATTACTAACTGTTAGAAATGTAGGAACCAGACAAGGAATATGATGGGGAAAAAAGTGAGAACTCTAAAAAATTTATAATAAAGAAGCTCTTGGGGATCAGAGCATGGTGACTATGCCCTTATATCAGCACAATGGGGGAAAGTAGTGCTTCATTATTTTATGTCCTTGTCATACTCTACTTGTCATTCAAATTTCTGGAAGTCGTAATTCTGTAGGCTTGGTTTTTTGGAGCGTGCAAAACCTACCCATGACAACATCAATGAAGAAAATGACTTCTCCCACCCCAGCAAGCATTAATGGGGTCTCAAGGGTTTCTCTCACTCTCAATGATGGAATATTGAAGGGTCTCATCTAATAATGTTGTGCAGACAGCCACAGCTGCTTGAAGTCCATGAATGTAATGGTGATGCTATGTCCAGAAGACAACATTACACAGCACTCCTCTAGCCAATTCATGAACCTTTGTCTCAGATAATGCAGCTAATTGGCAGTAATACCTATTCAATGACACTGGATTTGATGGATCCTTTGAGGTTCATTAGAGCTTGATATGGATTCTCTCTCATAACATGTGTTGTATAACTAACATACTTGTGATTAAACTATTAACTAAGATTACACAAGAAATAGAGATGGTTCCTTCGTGATGGTGATGCACGCCATCCAAAAAAAAAAAAAAGAAAAGAAAAGGAAAAAAAAAAAGTGTTGTATTGGTTTCTTAACTACTGAGCCATCTCTCCAGGCCCTGTTGTGTTGGATTCCAAGGGATGATTTATGCCAATAATGCAGGGTAGTGTTCATTTTCTTGTCTTATGGCAAACCCTTTTCTTCCTTGCTCAGGTCACTAGGTGAGATAATACTGCCCTACTTCCCAAAGCAGGCAGATTTAAGGACTTCAGAGGAAGGGGGTTTCCCATTAGCATCAGTCTTCTTGATAGGTTCAAGGAACTGAGAGTTTTAAATAGACATTATTCCCAGTGCTTGAGCCAATGTGCATATGTTCCCCATCCTGTAAGTTTGACCTTGGTGAGCTTCAAAAGCAATGGCCAGTGCTATTTCAGAGCAAATGTAATTTACATTATCTGATTGTCAACAATACAGTCTATCTACTTGACACAGTCATGGTCCCCGCAAGCACCACGATTTATATGAAACGCTCTGAGGAAGGATCTAGGGCAATATTATTTACATAACTTCAGCCTTTAATCAGAAACCATGCATAACTTTGTGAAGAAGATCGGGGTGACATATGGCTACTGAGAGCATCTCCTTCACCCTCTCACAGGTTTACAAGCCTGCCTCCTTAGTACATCAATTCTTTGAATTCTAACTTGATGTATTTCACTATATTAAAACAAAATAAACACATGTTAGCATACTAGAATATTATACATATGTATTTAAATTCATGGGTACTATATCCAGGATCATTGTCTGATATTGTAGGTATCATTTAAAATTTTAATTTCTTATACCATAGTAAATGTTCATGTCTTTCCAAGTATTCTTTTGTTCTGTTAAAAAAATCAAAACAAACCAAAAACAAAAAAAAAAAAACCAAAAAAAAAAAAAAAACCCAAAACCCCAATGTTCTCTGAAGTTACCAAAGTCATCAAGGTTATATTTGGTTTTCCAATCTCAAGCATCTTTGAACCTGTCATTGTGAGCTTTGAGTAGCAATTAAAGATTTTTGTGCCCTCAACTTTCCCTTGCTCCTCAAAGAAAAATGATTACAGCCATAACTGGGTTTTAATAGATTAAGGGAGAATGAGAAGCTGAATTAAGGGAGAAATGAGAGCTCTGAGTAGATGCTTACCATAGCAGACATTTCTCCTATCTCCTAGAATCTTGAATTCCTCAGGTCTGATCAACTGAGATTTGTTCTATCCTCAAACATTTTCTGGGACTTCTGGTTTGCATCCTCTTTGAGATAAGAAACATGGAGTTGTGATAAGAGGCACTTTTTAGGATAGAGCATACATATACTATAATGTGGAACTAGAGAGGCCCATGAAGTTTGCTGAGTTGTGTCAAAGAGCTTCATCAAGAAAACCATGGCCTTTGAGAGAGGGAAGTTCCTCCTGTAGAGACCAGACAGGTCCACCCCAGTCTCTTCTCAGGCACAGAAAGGACTCTAGATCTTTTTGAAACTTTTATGTTCTCAATGGTCATTAACAAATGTGTCTCTCTCATTCATTTGTTACTTGTTCTTGGAGGAATTCTGACCTCACAAGGCATGCTTGTGATGTTGGATCAAGATGATTTTTTTGTTAAATCCAGTCAACATTTTTATTTCCCCTCTGCACTACTTTTTAAACACCTCAGGGTCAGATTCCATTATTTTGTCTTTTTCTTCTGACTCTACAAGGCAGATAACCATTCTGGAAAGTGGTCATCTTTCCTCATTCTCATTTATTTTAAGTTAAGAGGTAAGCAAAACCTGCATGAAGTTCCTTTAGATTGTCCCCTAGATAAGATTCCAGTGACTCCTGAGAGTGACACAGGTGAGAAATGATGTGACCAATTAAAATAGAATGCTCTTGCAGTAACATGACATCAGGCCATGGTATTCGGAAAGTTCATCAAGACTGGAATTTAATGACAGGGAATGAATGAGGTCAAGAAAAGCACAGGCTGCAGACTTCCACAATGGCAGGAGGCAGTATTTCAAAATGCATTTAAGCTTGGCATAACTTATGGTCTTGCTGCCGATCTCGAAATGCTGTGAGCACTCTGCCAGTTAGAAACTGCTCTTTATCTCAGTGCCTGTTTTGTATCATCCATTTGGTTTCGCTCTTTCATTCTGCCCATGATCTTCAGAGCCCTGGACTGGACTTTAGAATGTCACATGTGTCATAACAAATGAC
>JADRCC010530155.1:0-14296 GCA_019843855.1 Hylomyscus alleni
AGTGGATGATCAGATGCTGGGGATGGTAGCCTTACTGTTTTTTTTTTTCCCCTGTGAGCATGATATAATTTATTCAGCTACAGTTTTGAACAGAGCCCAGTAGTGTTATCTTTAAGGATGCACTTGTCAATGGATCCTGGAGTTCTGTTATTCTCTGCTGAGGAGAAAGAAAGACTCATATGCTTTGGCTACCACACTCTCAGTTGGCAAGGTCAGCTTTCTATTTTTAAAAGCTGTGACGGTTGACTTCATTCAGCTGGAGAGCCATCTCACTAACTGATTTTCTCCATAAGTCTCACTTGGTGATCAATTCATGTAGCTCAGTGAAGAGAGTGTTTGCCCTTGAGAAGGTATAGAGTTGTCAGTTTTGGCAGATGAGACTTCCTTTAAACAAAGAACCATAAAGGAGAATACATGATCAACATCTGGACTGTGTGGTAGGCTCCTTTATGTGTGATAAATCTGGAGAGGAAAACGATAGAAAAATAAAAGACTTTATAACATGATGAATTTTTGGTTTGTGCAGAGTGGTGCAGGAAGATGAGATCTCAGAGAGGTGCTGAAAAGGGAAACTGAGAAAAGATGGAGAAGCAGATGAATTTGCAGGAATATTCTTTTTTCTTTTCTTTTTAATATTTATTTATTTTATATAAATGAGGGCTTTATCTGCAAGTATAGCTTCATGCTAGAATAGGGCTTCAGATCCCATTACAGATGGTTGTGAGCCACTCTGTGGTTATTGGGAATTGAATTCAGGACTTCTGAAAGAGCAGCCACCATTCTTAAGCACTGAGCCATCTCTCTAGTTCCAGAAGATGAATATGTTAAGAAGCAAGCTTAAGGGGCCAACAAAGATCTTTGTATTAACTTTTAATCCATGTATGTTTTATTATTGATCTGAAAACTCATCATATGCAGACACTCAGTACCACGGACCAGGTTCGTTGCGGGGACCCCATTTTCTTCGGGATAAGAGTTCTGGTCAGGTGGGCAACAATTTGGTGGATGACAGACAGAGTCGACACAAGAGTGTGCTGAATCTGAATGTGTTTCTTAAAAATGGCATGAGGTTTTTACAGTCATTGCAAGAGAGAAAAATGATAAATCTAGCAGCTCAGCAGTTGAGGTACATCTGATGCCATCTGAAACACACTGGGTCAAAAGCAGACACCTATTCTAGACAAGAGCTGCACCCCCCAGGCCCAATCGCTCTGGGCCTGGGGCAGAGTGCAGACTGCATGAATCTAAGTCCTAGTCCATCTAAGTTCAAGTTCTAGTCACTGTGCCATTGCACAAAGTGAAAACCAGGCTTATATAGTATACAGAAAACAGGGCAATGACAAAAGTCACTAGGCAGGTAACAGTTGCATCAAGGTCTGAAAGATCAAGTATCCAGGTATTAAGCAGGCAGAAGAGCAGTGATGCCCTCCCTGCTGGGGCTATTTTGGTATTCCCATGCTAATTCTCTGGGTCTGCACCAGGAAGTTCTGATCTAACAGTTCCTGCTAATAACTTTAAGTGAGGGAAGCCCTTAGATTACTCTCTAGTATGTAAAACAGTTCTGTCTTCTGTAGGACTGCCCTAAGAATTCTAACTATGTGCTTGACCTCTGTTGCTAACTCTGAGGACAACTTGTCTAATAAAGCAGATTCTTTGAGAGAAATTCCAAGCTAAGGACAGCTTGGAATTAAATTAGGATATGTTGGAATGTTGTGCTGGTTAGGAGACAATGCCTAATCTTAAGTTTAGCCATTTACAAATCATTTCTTGGGGTACATTTTATGCCTAAATAAGAGAGCTTGTTGACGATTGGAAAGACTAATCTTGAACATGTCTAAGTTAGGAGATGACAACGACTGTCTGAATACCCAGGAGGCACAAACTCCCTTTGAAGTCAAAACACCTCTTGTCCTTAATCAGGCTTTTACCCCTAATATTTTGGATTTTACTGGAGTAGATGAGTGGGCGTGGCAACTCAGCTAAGGTATGTGTAGTTATATAGTGAAAAGACAAGATTTTTGATATTACTGACTGAAGATACAGGGTGTACTTTTATTGATGATGAGGATTCTATATATCTATATTTCTATATATCAGGTTTGCATCTTTCTAAATCTCGTGTTTTAGGCTATCTATAATTTAGCCTGATTAGGAAAGGTAAAAGTAAGATTCTCTGTCTGTCTCTCTCTGTATGCCTTTTACTCTGTCTCTCTCTCTTTCTGTCTCTCTTTCTGTGTGTGTGTGTCTGTGGGGGTAGGGGCGATAGTGGCATGTAGTAGAGATCAAATCCAAGGTACTGCTCACCACTGAACCACTAAACCATACCCCTAGCTATTTCTGTCACCTGTTCTCTTTAAGGTTTTCACTCATGATGTGATGTGAAAACCAAGTGAAGCTGTGTAACTGAGTCCTGTGCAATGACATGTGCATGGAGTCACACTTAGAAGCATCTTTATGAGAAAATAAAATCCTTGATAAATGGTCCAAAACATAGTTTAAAGTCTACTGTGCTAGTAAGCTTGTGTTAAGCATCTGTACTCTCTGCAAGTGTTATTCTTGATAACAAGGACATCTGATGAAAGTGAACTTGATTAAGTATCACTCAGAACTGGTTTACCTACTGGAATATAAATTTACCTTAGAAGAACTAGACAGTAAACCTTATGTGGGAAAAAAAATGTGGGAATATTTATCAAAGTAAAGGCAAGTGGCATGAGTTCCTATGTCACAGAGATTATGGACAAGTCACTATGGACCCAAACAGCTGTCCTCTACACATTCCCAACCAAGGTCCATAGGAGCAACTGGAAGTGAGTGTAAATGATGAAAACAAAGACTTCAGTAGTTCTCTGTGTTTAGTGAAAAAGCAGCCTTATGGTAGTTCTAATTCATAGACTAAAGTATGAAGGCTCAACCACGGCAGGCTGCTGTCTTTGTAGCTTGATTAGACAAAGAAGCTTTAGTGGAGATGGAGGTGGACTTGCCTTTCTGCTTCATACCAGCCACTCTAGGGACATGCTTCGAGACATAAAGAAGGAAGTTTCTGGACATTTTTCTAGTTGTTGGTTTACAATCCTTTCACTTGGGGCTCTTATTACATTTGCTTTCTGTTTTGCCAATTAGCTTCCCCTTGAAAACTTTCCACCTTGTGACTGGAGAGCTGGAGGGCACATTCAAGGTGGTGGCAGCTGCCATCTCAGCTGGATGGCAGTCTTTCCCCTCCTTCTTTTCCTCTAGCAGATCATGAGCCTGAGACTCAACTGAGAGTAGGTAAATCCCCCATAGGACACACGCAACAGCTGCGATCAGTAGTTTCTTCCCACCTGTAGTCCTCTGCATGCTAGTCTGAGGCTTTTAAATATGTTGTACACAAGCCTACACATATTTACTTATAAATATGCAAAAGTAATGAAGTCATTAGTAAATTCTGCATAGTGGTTGTCTTTGAAAGAAACAATTATTGGTTTTAAACTTAAATGTACAAACAAGCTGCCTCCAAATAGCCTAAGATATTACATATAAGCTACACATAAATGATAATGCTAGAATAATGTGCTCAAATAGTACATTTTGCCTCTAGCAAATTGCACTGCAACATATTTATTTCAGATTTTATATTATGTAGAAGAGAAGCAAACCTCCCTGGGCTCTCTATTGCCTAAAGTACAAAACAGACTGAGAACAGCTCGTTTGTGCCCTTTACCTGTTGTGCAGTATTGGTATGTGCCTTCAGCCTACTCAGAAGTAGCTAAATTTCTGTGTTCATGCAGGGATTACAGTAAAATTATTTCCTCATGCTGGCTGGGTTGAATTTTACCCTCTTCAATTGCACCAACTTCTCATTGATATCAATGGGAATATTCCCTGGAACACGGTGGAAAAAGTAAGTCTCATAGTTTATAGACGACCTGAGTTGACTTTCTTAGATAAAGTAGGTCGACATTCTAGTATACTCTTCCATGTACTACAGTCTCGCCGATGTTGGAGGGACTATGGAGATGGAAAAGATGGGGAAAGCATGCAGCAAGCTGAGATTCTAGCCAATGCCTTACTTTGTGAGGGAGCAGATGGTAGTGTTTCCTTTTTTAATGTCAGCGTTTACTACATGGCTTTACAGAGAAAAGGAAGAGTTGAGGCATCCGTGTTGCAGCCTTACAGAAGTTTGACAGAATGGGACTTTGCCAAGCTGACCCTGCCAGTTTTATTTTGGATATAAAATTTTTCAGTCCTGCAGTGTAAAATACAACATTCTAAGTATTCATCTTTCAATAAAGACTTTCAGTTGTTTAGAGAACTAGTGAATAGACATGATTTTAAATGAACCAATATGTAGCCATTAAAGATCTTTTAGACTGGAGTTTCTCCAAGCTTTGTTTTAGTAATGTTTAATAATGTATTCATTCTGTTTCTTGATTCTCAAGCTTCCCAATGCTGTGATCTTTTAATACAGTCCCTCATGCTGTGGTAACCTATCAGCCATAAAATTGACTTCACTATGACTGTACAACTATAATTTTGCTACTGTTGTAAATCATAATGTAAATATCTGTACTTTCAATGACCTTAGGTAATCTCAGGACAAGTGTCATGACCCACTGGCAGTGTGTGTGAGGTTATGAAATCTGGTCACATGCATGCTAAAACATGTATGTGAAAGAACAAAAACAAGTCTATTCTGGAGTCATTTTGTCTTCTTCTCCTATATAGTTCATCGACTTCTAATGAGAATCATCAAATTTGCCAGCTATGCCTTTTACCTACTGAGTCACCTTTCAGGTCCTCTATGCAAACTTTGAACAGTTTTTCTGAAGTAATCCGAAAGTGCCTAGGATTAATGCAGTCAGCAAAATGCCAAGACACACACACACACACACACACACACATACACACACACACACACATACATGACTATACACACACACATGCATACAACATGACTATACATACACACACACACACGACATGACTATAGGAGGGAATGAGCATTATTTTTAGAAAAGCATAAAATGTTAAAGGAAACAAGGTGTGGTGGCACATGCCTTCAATCCCAGAATTCTAAGCAAGGTGATGTGTTTGTTCCAAGCAAGCCTAATCTACATAATGAATTCCAGACCAAGATCATGTATGTAGAAAGACTCTCGATGCAAAGTAACTAAATAAAGTTAAAAGAGTTTCAAGAAATATAAGAAAATTGCATTCAAAAAGGAAATGTACTATTGTTCCAAAGGAAAAATGGGGGTAATATGACGCATATCATTCTCTAGGGATAAAACACCACAGGGCTCCTGAGGAAAAGCTTAGAGGTTCACAAACTTGTATACAGTCCCACTGAAGGAATAATTTAGATGTATGCCACTTCCCTGAGAACTTCAAGTGTACTGAAAGACCAGGGGTACATGAAGTGAAACCACATAGCAAGTAAAATGTTCTCAAGGTGTTGGGAAGATGGGAATGTAATTTGAGCTAAGGCCCCAGTGCTCCATGTGGTGGAAAGGCTTTGACATATCTACCCAATGGGATGACAGAACATAACACTAGGTTCCATACAGCATCAGTTTCCTTTAAGGACCTAAACTTTAGTTGCAATTCGTTGTAGCTACCCAGAAACAAGAAAGGGCACTAAGAGGCTGATCTTAGCCTGTGCTCCACGAAGGGCATCTGACTGGAGGGTTGTTAGCAAGGTCAAGTGGAGAGGAAGACAGAAGTAAGAGACATGGGGAGTGGGAGGTATGATCAAAGGGCATTGTGTGAATAGGTGGAAACCTGACAAAACCTATGATTTTTACAAATAGTATACATAAACCATTGTAAGTGGAAGACTGAGAGCAAAATCATTGTCTATGGAAAAGGTCAAACTTCAAAATAAATGAGCTTCTACCAAACACCCATTGCATTGTTGAGAATTCAAAAGTCACATCATTGAAATCTACAGAAGAATTAGACCTGTTCCTGATCAAAGCGAAGAATAAAAAATTGGAAACTGAGGACTGTTGATAGATTAGGATGTGAAAATTAAAAGATGTAAAATAAAAGGAAAAAATTAGTAGAAAGACAGACCTGAAGATCAATTAGGGCCATTAATCACCAAAATAGGTATTCCAACTATATTGGAGTAGTTATTTTTAAACATATATTATATTCTCTTAAATTAAAAGATAATTTCCATTTTCTGGCCTCATGTCATTTTTCAGGCAATGACTTTGCACACATTATCCCTGTGGCTAAGTCACCACTGTGACATAGTGCTATCCTTGTTTACAGTGTATATATCTGTCTCCCAGGATAGTAAGGAACATCCCAGTGGCACTTTTATTTTAGAAGGGAGGTGACCGAACAATTAAATGTTACAAAAAAGAGAACACTGAGATTTCAGTGATTCCTGAGGACAACACTGTGGAGTTGTTCTAAATCAGAGGAGAGCTGGCATCTGGTGGGGAGGGAAGTGGGTACTGAACCTAGAGGTTCAAATATGAAGAGAGCTTTGTGAACTCCTACTGAGAAGAAAGCTACATAAAAATTTCAGGAAAAAAGACATGAGATTTCTAGACATCTAGTCAAAGCGAAAGTGAAGACATAAATCCAAAAGTAAAACCAGAATTATTTACTCTAAAGAAACTTTACCATGATTGTCCATAAGAGATTTTAAAATCAGCTGGCCTAGACTGCAGCTCCAGCTTTTATTTTGAAAAATGAACTGTAGTCACTGGCGAGATATTTAACTTTCCTTTTCCATTTTTTTTTATTGAAAATATATGTAGGTACTAATAACTGTTGCCCTTCAATAGTGTTATAAAACTTAATTATATCTCACATGAAAAGTGCACAGCGCAATTCTAATTAAGATAATGTGTGCTTGGCAAATGTAAATCATTATATACAAACTATAACTATTTACTACTTTCATTGTATTAATGCCTTAGTGCCTTACACAGAAACCATGCAGTCTATTCTTCCCACTCCAGATTGAGAGGCTGTCAGAACTTTTTGTGACTTACAAAAGAGAATGCCTTATATTTGGATTATCTTCAGATGCTTCAGACTCCCATGAAAATGGTTATTGCTAAGTGCTGGAAACGCCAGTATTCTATTTCATTCACTATCTTTTCTAAAATAATGTTTTGACTTTCTAGATGTAAGAATATAAATCTAAAATTAGAAAATAAACATTTCCAAATTTTGCTTTGAGTTAATGAAGATAATTAGAGTTTAGAATTAGCATCTCTCGTGTGCTTACTTTTACTGAATTACTACTAACGTTATGACCATGGACTTGGTTATGGTACATTATAAAAGTCAGATTCATAATGAGAGGTAACAAATAATATCATTAAGGTTGGGAACAGAGAACCTGTCTGCATTGCTGTTTTGAATGGAGGCTTCTTGAAACCTTTATATTCTTATCACATTATACAACACCTCGGCCCTGAGTAGAAAAGAAATAAAATTGCTATCTCACAGAGATCTGCACACCAAGTTCATTGTATCATTGTTCACAAGAGACAAGAAACACTCTGTATATATGCATCTTTTCATGGGGCAACAGATAAATAGTATAAAAAATTTTGGATATAAACACCTATGTGTGTGACTAAAATAGTGAAGTATTATTTAGTCTAAGAATTAGTAAATTCCTCTACTTGAGCTAAGATGCATCAATCTGTAAAACATTTGATGGCAGGAAATAGAATAGACACAGACAATGTGACTCTCGTGTCACTTATCTGTGATTTCAAAACCTAATGTCTAATACATAGAAAGAGAGACCACATGACAATGACAGTGGGCTGTGGAAGTGGAGACATGCTGGTACAAACTTGCAGTTCTGAGTTCTGAGTATCTACTAAGTACCCTCGTGGCTGCAGTTCATAACGTTACACTGTGTATTTCAAACTTCCAAGACAGTGAATTCTTCTATCTAGTACAGAGAACGGTAAATGTGAGTGGATAGATGTGCCGGTTGTGGTAATCATCTTAATTGTGATAATTGTTCTGCAATGTATACCTCAGTCCAATTACATTGCATACTTTTAGTATATATGATTTTGTATGTGAATTATACTTTAATTGAGCTACAAAATAAAACAATCCACTCTTTGAAATTGAGAATTTTATTTATTTATTTTTGGATTTTCATGTGTGCCTGGTATAAAACTTTACACAATTTCTTATTTGCAAGGGCCCTGCATTTCTCTTGAGGAATAAACATGCACACTTACACACAGAGAGACATAAACACACATACACACACATACACACACACACACATACATACACACACACACACACATACATGCACACACACAAGCATACTTGTGTACCTTTTATTAAAAATAGGACATGAGCCATTCAAAACATTAAAAAATACTTTTAACAGAATTAGGTCTTTTAGCAGAGAGTTTGTATGTTACCCTTTTCCTTGTCTGTATCTTTTTATATCGTACTAAAAGTTGTTATGATTTATGCTTATACTGGCTGGCTACTTTACTATATTTTAAACCTCTTATTTCAGAGATGATGCAAAAAGCACGTTTCAAATTTCAACAGATTCAAATAGATATGAAAATAAAAGACTGCCTCTTGTTCAACATTGGGACTACTCCCTTAACTCCTCTGACTGACTGGGTGCTGAGGAGAAGGGAGAATGTCATTCCCCCTGATGTGGGTACTGAGGAGAGTCAGTCTCTCATACAGTCTTACTGGGTACTGAGATGTGAGCCTTTCACTCCCTTAGACTTGGACACTTAACCTTCTCTTTGTAATCAGCCAATATAAGCAATTCTTGTGTATCCTTCCAGAAATATGTGGCCTCTCAGGAAACACAAGGGTGAACTCATCAAGGAAACCATTGTTTATGATCAGTACATAGCTAGGTACTTTTCCTCTTTTCCACTTTTGCTCCACTGTGAGTGAACATTTCATTTTAAACCAAATGTTTCCTGTTGTTCACCTAGGTTTTGGATATATATAATGACAATATTAATTATGAGAAATGTGAGCAAATATGCCTATTTATAGATGACTTTGTACTTATTCAAATATATTTCACCTAGATTCCTCCAGGTGAAATTCATAGCATCCAGGTTGTTGATAAATATTTCTAAAATATTTTTGTTGAGGTTAACCAGCATACCCTTGAAGTGGCATCAATGGTGGTCTTATTTTTTTTTCTGTGAGTGACTTTGAATGATCTTTTCAAAATGGCATACGAGCATCCTGAATGTTGTTTATTTCTTACCCTCCTTCTGTATTAACCTTTCTTTCTCCCCATTTAACATCCCTGTGTTAGTCCTGAGATTTATTGAAGAAAAATCAGTTTGGCCATTTTGGGCCAAATTTGAAGCAACCTATATTGAATATTAAATACTGACCAAGAGATGGACTTTGGGCAGCAACATTACCTGGAATTTCCCAGGTGAATGGCCCCTGCACATGTCTTACAAGAGTATAAAGACAAATCTATAGGTCACCGTACTTTCCTATGAGGATTTCCCATTTTCCAAGAACTACTGTGCTCATCATTCCAGGGAGTTAACTCATCCTTGGACAAGTGAGGCTTGTAGGCTAATTTTGGAGATTGTGCCCTTTCCCTTCGTATCATCTCTATCTTGATATTCTCATTTCAAGCAATTGGACAGTAGTGATTCCTATGAGCCACAATGACTAGCATAGTAAGATATCCCAGAGGTGCAAAACTGATCCTTAAATCTTGGCGGTAACCAAAGCTATCTAACAAGATTTAAGGGCTCATTAACAGGAGGGAAACCATCCTTTGTGGTCATAGGTCTTACAGGAGAAACTACTGCTTCAACTTTTTTAAACAAGATAATTCCTAACTGCACTCTGCATCCTTACAGTCATATCCTGATAACTGTGGTTCTTGCCCCAAATCCAAGAACATTCTTTTTTCAGTAGATTAAGATCAGTGTAAAAATTGACCAAAATGCAGAGAACAGTTGACCATAGATTTTTCCAACCTCGATAGATACTTACACAATATCATCGTTACATTTAATTCACAGGGAATACCATATGAAGATAACAAAATAATAAAAGAGACAGACACAGTAATATCTGCTGCAAAATTGTGTCTCCTACAAATGGCAGGATGCTGAACTCATGAAACTTAAAGAATATGCTTACCTAAACAAGACCAGGACAAGGGCAACTCCCTGGTTATCTAATACTAAATGAATATTTCTGAAGACCTATACACACAAGTAACATTAAAAGGATTTACCAGGGTGCATTACTATATGTGTATAATAATAAAAATGGGCAATAAATTGTAAAGGAGTGAGGATGATATGGAGAGGGTTGGAGAAAAAGAGATACAAGGAAAGTGATTAATTATATTTAATTTAAAAATTGCAAATAAAATTTAATATGATATATATTATATATAATAATTGAAGTTCTTATGTTTATATTTTTGAAAATAGATTTTTTATACAGTTTATTCTGATTATGACCTCGCCTCCCCTGCTGTCTCCCAGAGCTTTCCCACCTGTTCTCCTATCCAGACCACTTCCTTTCTGTTTCTCCTTAGAAAACGAACAAGGTCATAAGGGATAATTGAATAAAATAACAAGAAAATAAGTAGAAATAGTACAAGCCAAACAAACAGAAGAAAAGGAGCCAAAAATAAAGCACAAGAAATACACATAGATGCATAGACACACTGGTTCACATACATACAATTCCATGATAACACAAAACCTGAAGCCACAATGTATACATAAATCAGGGGAGGTGGGCAGTAACTGATGGGAGTTGCAGGAGGGGAGACCACAATCAGAATATACTGTATTAACAAAAAGTATCATTTCAAAAAAAGAAACAAAGTTTAATGAGATATCCATTACACCATGTTTTAAAAATTTATTTCCATTTTAAAAATTAAATTATAATTATATCATTTCTCCTCTACCTCTCCTCTCTCACTGAAGTTCTTAAAGTGAGATTTAAATTTTGATTATATAAAGCAATAGTTATAAAGTATCCTAGTGTCCATGGCTTGTGAGGAAAGAAAGATTAAAATAAGTGGAGAATTTATAAATTTCTAAACCAAAAATTATGGTTTTGATAAAGAATAGATATGCTCCCTAGATGGATGGATAGAAGGAAGTATGATGTGTGAACAGAGACTATAGATGATTCTTAGACAAATTAAAAAGGTAGAGGTGAGTCCAGTTGCATTTCCTTCTTTGGGAGTGAAATGAAGAAAGTAAGTGAAAGAAATGTAAAAGGAGATACTAATATAATATAGCACAGACAGTTTACACCAAACTAAGTAAAGCATCAAGAAAAATAAGGATCAAACAGAACTCTGCTCTTCTAAGGAAAATAAAAGACTCTAGGTATACCCAGGATAACAAAATCAATGGTGCTGTCAATCATACCTTGAGAGCAGTGAGAAGGACAGGAGGCAGGAGTAAGGAAATGAAGTTGGAAGGTTTCCTGTGGATGCTGGCTGCAGATCAAAGTACGTAATCTAAAGATACATCATGTGACTTAAAATAGAAAGAACCATACACCCAAACTACGCTGCCTACATAATTGTATGGCATAACTATAATTACCATGCAAGATGAAAGGATATTGTATGTAAAGACAGGGACTCTAGTTTCTTTCACCTTCATAGATGTGCAATATAACTAACAATAACTTCCTTAAATATTTTATGCTAATCCAGTCAAATCATTCATGGAAAGTGCCAGGTCCAAATACTAATAGGTTATTAAACTTAGCATAATATTTCTAAGTTCCAACCTTTACTTAACACAGTTAGAAAGGGCATTCATCCCAGAGTGGGAAGGGTATTCTGGCAGCCTCCATCTAATGCTCAATACTGACCAAAATCATAGGAAGACATTTACCAAAAGAGAGAGGGTGAAAGAGGAGTTGTAAGGATTTAGCGTCTTCTAATTAATATTCTACAATAGGTCTGTACCACTTAAACCCTTAAAGAAGATTTTAGGGTGGGGAAGGATGGCGTGGTAGAATAGGACCAAAGAGCAGATACAGTTATTTTTAGAGGAACAAACAGCAGACACAGTCACAAGGAGGAACACTGGTTGTTTGAAATGAGGGCATGTGATTAGTCACAAGGTAGAAAGGGACTAAGGATATGGGTGCTTTGTAGTTGTGAAACGTACTGTGCTTTGACGGTTCTCATAACTATGTCCTCAGCCTGCTGCATATAATGCGGAGCAGCTGCTACTATGCAAGGTGGGATGAGGAAGAGGAAGGCAACGGTACACAGATAATCAATGCTTCTTAGTAGTAACTGTGACCCAAAGTAGAGACTGCCTTTCCCAAAGCTCTCTGTATATACGGGAAATTGAAGAAAGGATGGAGAATTTGTCCTTATTGTCTAATGATCATTTGAGAAGTCTCAGGCAAAAAGAATTTTTTTTTACAGTTCTCCAGATACTCAGATATAGTGTTGCTCACAGGCTTATCTGATGAATCCATGCTTTGAAACAAGTTGATGACACTGTTTTTGATGTTTTGATGCTTTCAATTTTATATTTGTATACCAGGCCTGGTGGAACATGCTTTTAATTCCATCATGAAGGAGGCAGAAGCATGTGGATCTCTGAGTTTGAGACCTGCCTGCACAACATTCTAATTAGTAGAACTAATACTGAGTTCCTTTTCTGCCAGGACTAAGCAGAAAAAAAAATGTTTCAAAAACCTAGAAAAATGAGAGAGAGAGAGAGAGAGAGAGAGAGAGAGAGAGAGAGAGAGAGAGAGAGAGAGACAGAGACAGAGACGGAGAGAGAGAGGGAGAAAGAAAGAGAGAAAGGTTTTGTCTGTAATGACTCCACTCTCTGAGTCTTGTCTTCCATGAGCTGAGCTGAGCCCTGTTCCACATGACTGCAACCACGAGTTCTTCTCAAGTTCACAGGGTCAACTGCAGATTCTATGCTCTATGCTCCAAAACCATGAGCCAAAATAAATAATTTCTGCATTTAAATTGCTCTCTTGAGCATTTTGGTAACAGCTATGTACAAATAACTAACACGGAGACAGTGACACGATTTACCATCTGAAGGCTTACCGACTAATTAGATACACACTTTAAAGAATGTGAAGTGATAATTGGCTTTTTAAATACTAATCTGTAACCTCCCTTCCCATCACTTTCCTTCCTTGAATTTTCTGTCAGGTTAAGCTGGCCCAAGAGAAGTGACTTTTACTATTTGCAGTTTCTCTGTTGTTTAATCAAATGGGTAGAATCAAGGTTGGCTGCTCTGAACTGCATCCAGGAGGGATTCTTAAAGGGTAGAAATGTCAGCCTACCTATTGGGAGCTCTTCCGGAGCCAGCTGGAGCTGCCTGAATCACTCTTAATTACTGTTTTGCATTTTGGATGCCTCAGCCAATGTGATCTCTTAATCAAAAAAAAAAAAAAAAAAAAAAAAAGGCAAAATAATTAAGTCCAGGTAAACAAAAAAAAGAAGGAACCCATAGACAGTCATTTTTCTCTTAGCTTACCCTGGTATGTGATGCATGGGCAGCATTTCCTTTGCATACTTTTTCACAGATGGAGCTAACTGTTCAAAAACCAAAGTCACCTTTTTCTGTGATTTTTGTCTTTTAAGAATTAATTCCCACAAGTAGTAACCTAGCTCTTATCTAACTGGAATCAACAAGGGAAACACTTAAGTGAGTAGGGGAGCTATTCTTTGCAAATTCTTTAATTTTTAGATATGAAAAGGTAAGTTTTTTTGAGGGCAATAAATATGTCAGGTAGCTTGCAATCTTCCCACTAGTTTATGGCTTCCTGCTTCTTTCTTTCTTTCTTTCACTTTACTTGGTTTTGGTCCTAATGTTTAAACTCACTTTTTGTTTTGCTCAGTTTTCATACTTTAGTAGTAATGGAGTTATAATGTCATTTCCTTATAGACTACTATTGCCAGGGGATGCCTTCCCTTTCTAACCTCAGTTCCCAGATGATAGTTTGACATATCTTTGATTTTTTAGCTCTATTAAAACCAATATAAAAATAATCCTAAAAACAGCCCCATGGGAATTCATGGTTAAGAGACTATAAAAACTGCACATGTACCGAACTTTCACTTGAGTTATCAATTTTTTTATTTTGTTATTAAATAGAATTATACTAAGGCCAAAATTTGTTTACGTGGCATTTCTAACACAGAATCACTTTGAATAGTGGAATGGAAAATTCACATTTAGGGTATGTGTGTATTTGTGTGGGTAGATGTGTGTATGCATATGTAGATGTAGGCACATGTCTGTATGTGCCTTTGTGGAGAACAGAGATTATA
>JADRCC010530196.1:0-11319 GCA_019843855.1 Hylomyscus alleni
TGTTGAACAGCTCAGCACTGCCACACCTATTGTGATGGCTGAAAGCACCTGAGAACTATGAGCTAGAAGTTCTTCATTAACTTTCTCTGTTGGCTTGTGGTTTCTCAGGCCAAGACAGTGATGAATGCAGTTTCTGACACTTCCTTGAACTAGTCTTATGTTTTGTGTCTAACTTTTATTTCTGTAATATCTTTCTTCCATTAAATGATTTGTTGAAATATTTCTTCTATTCTATAGGTATCTCAAGTTCTACAGATGTGTGACTCAAGAGAATGTCCTCAAATTAAGGACCTGGAGTAAATTGTGTAAGTTAGTTGTAGAAATCTCAAATTTTATTATTCTCAAAAGGAAGAAATCTACTTAGAAGGACAATAAAGGGTTCTGTTGTCATTGTCATTGACATTTCTTAGATTCCGAGTAGGACTACATCTCTCTACCACATTTATTATTATTATTACTATTACTATTACTACTACTACTACTATTATTATTATTATATACGTCATATATATATTATTTACAATCACAGAATACACCCGTCCGTGACTTTTGTTTTTTGTCGGATATCCCTTAGTTCAGCATTCCATATACAGAGAAGTTTTGAAAGTGCTTCTTCAGGAAATGTCAACACTGTGAAGTCAGGGACTTTCCTTGTACCATTGTGTTTAGAGTAAGGTGGGAAACGTCCTTGACTTTGAGTCGTTACAGGATCATCTCACAGGCCAGAGCGTAGATGATAAGGATGTGTCTGTGGACATAGATGGAGGAGGTCAAGCAGAATTCAGCGTTGCATGGATGAAAAGAATCTCTGATTGGACACCTGAAAGGAATTCTTTGTAAAATTCAAAGTGGTTATATATTTCAATGATTGGCCCACCCACCTGCATCAAATTTCCTCTCTTGAGGTGATGGGTTGAAAATGTACATTCTGGTCCGAGGAGCTAGCTCAGTAGTTGAGATGCCACCAGCACAGGCACCTGCATCTGGATCTCTAGCACCCGTATCAAACATATCAAACACATGTATCATGCATGTCGATACAGGGGGAGTCATGGGTCTCACTGGCCAGTTAGCCCAGCTGAACAGAGAAGCTGCAGGTGAAGCAAGGGAACCCGATGAATATTTGAGGTAATTATCAATTAACTTAGACCAAGTGTAGACCTCTGGTGCCTGTGCATATATGTACACATTTAGAACCTTATATGTGAGTCTGCACGCAAATTAATAAATACATATAAAATATCAGTTTCTCTTAGTTCTTCAAGCTCTCATTTTATTTTGGTACTACTTATGACATTATTTCAAATTTAAAGACTACGAATACTGTGCTCTGTGATTCATTAAATTTAAAGTTTCAATAACGGTAGTCTGGGGGAAGGAAAAACTGTTGACTCAAAAGGGAATGTGAGAAGAAACTTGAGAAGTGCCCTGGATGACTTTGATTTGTATATGCTGGGTTTCAAGTATTAAAGTGATACATATGCTATCTGGAGGTTAAGACATCTGGGGATTTATTGAAATTTTAGAAAGAAACCTAAATTGGAAGAATAAAGCTTTTGAAATGGTTTTATAAAAATAATAAAGTGAATTCCTAGGTAGAGGAAGCAAAACTAATTTTTATTTAAAATTTAGAATTATGGTTAATCCTGTTAATTTATCTGTTGAAACATATATAAATTTTAAATCTTTTGGTTTAGTCACATTTGTACCAAGACATTCTTCCTTTTTAAATTTCACTTTATTTTTTGAGTAGTCATTTTTATCCTTTTTTTTTCTCTATCCAGATTTCTTCCGAGCCATCAAAAGCACAAGCTGTAATGGTACGACAGAAGGTGATGGGTGAAATGCCAGCCCTAATTAGAGCTGATTGCTCTGTAATGAAAACCCTGCCTTTGATTTGGACGGCTCTGAGTTGTCAGGTGGAAGGAATCAACAGAGTCTACACTCTCATTTCAAAATGTGAGGAATGTGAACGTGCATTATTTATATTGTATTTCATGGCAATAATTAATTATGTGTCTGTGGAAATGATGTCCCTGAAGACAGCCGATTTTATGTTCAATCTGTATGTGCATTTGTAAAACTAATTTGTTCTCATTAAAAACTTTAAGGGTTCATTTGAGCTAAACTCGTGAGGCTTTTTCTTGGTTTGAAGCTCAGAACATACAAAGCAAATATCTAATTTTGTTTTTTTTTTCACTGGTAAACTTCTCAGTGCTGGAAGCATTGTACTAGATATTATTATACTGAGTAGAGTCAAGCTATAAAAATAAAGAACAGATCTACTTTCTTCTCAGAAGAGCTTTATAACCTGTATGGAAGATGGGAACATAAAACAGATGAACATGAAGTCTCCAAACTTATGTTAATAATTAAAAGAACAGTGTCTATTCCATGTAGCATTAAACTGTAGAATGCTGACAAATTTTCTTTTTAATCTATAGAAATTTTTAAGATATTTTGCTTGGGTTGGTTACAAGCTGCTTGCTGCTTCTTTTTCTTCCTCTTCTTCTTCTTCCTCCTCCTCCTCCTTCTTCTTTCTATGTACACTATTTACAAAATATGTAAAGTATCACCGTACAGTGCATCCAGTGTCATTGTTTGTCATTGCCAGCAGTGGATTGCTTTTCAAACAGGAAAGTGAGTTACAATGATGAAAATAATTTCTTGCCTCAGGCTCATCTTAATTAAATCTCTTCATTGTAGTTAGATGTAACTGTGACATTTACCCAAATAGGGTATTTTTTTTTATCATTTTCATATGATACTAAATTCCTAGGTTCTCTTAGTCATACTAAACTTGATTGAAAGTTCACCGTGTGTTTCCACAGATGTGCATGCCATATATCTACTACTGAAACAGTGAATGTACTGAGCACATGTACATTTGAAGTAGAAGTGCCTTCCACAGGTTGAGAGTTATTTTCTTCTTTTGTAGATTTGCAGCATGATGATGTTGGTAAAAGTAGCCAATTTGTTTTATTTTACCCAATTTCAGAGATCACTACCCTCAGCAAGATGAAGCAATTATTTCTTTCTTTATTTGGTGTTTATAGAGACCATTAAGCTTATTTTGTCTGTGTTGTAAAACAAAGCAATTTTCTTTTCAAGGTGTTACTGAATCCTGAGAACTGGATTTTCATTAGAATGAATCTCATTTTCTAAGGAGTCATACCTCAGCAAACTCATCTATACCTAGAAATTGGTCAAGAACCTAGAGAGGAGGGCAGTAGAGGAACTCTGAGGATTTAAGGATTAACATAGAGCCTTTACTCTTTGTCTTACTGATTGTACCAACTTACTTCTAGGTTTCAACTTAGTGGAATGTAAATGAAGCTGAGAATAGAAAGGAAGATGACATGACAGAAATGGTCTTATTTTGTGTTTCCATTAGGAAATTGGCCACAATCAGATTAAAATTAGATTGTCAATAGGGTACAGTATATAGAGAGGGATGGGAGGTTAGTTGTAGAATGCTTGAGAAGTCCACAGCAAAGAAACAAGAACTTTCATGTAATTTTTACAAGAGACTGAAGGGTTCGGTATCCCCAGGAAAATACAATAGGAAATAAGACTATCAAAGAAAGGCAACAACATTAAATAAAACAAAGACGTCCACATTAGCTTTATAAAATGGACATGAGTGTTGGTTCTAACTGGTAATATCAAAGGGGAGACATAAAGGTAAAGGGTCACCTGTGAGGCATACCTATAATCCAATCAATTGTGATTTGCAGAAACTGAGGTAAGAGGGTTGGGAGTCTGGATTACATAAGAAGTTTCAGGGTAGCTACACAGTGGCACTGTCTTGAAGAAGAAAGCAGGAAGAAGAGAAGAGGGGAAAAGAGGAGGTGTGGGAAGATGATGACAATGATATGAGAAGCAGGTATTCGAAAGAGCAAATGATAGTAATATGTTGCTCCAATAGTGTTTATATTAAAAAGTAGTTGAAAATTGTCAACATAACTATTCTCATCTAGGTCAATGTATAAGGTCATTGGAATTTTGACTCTGGGTTATATTTTTTCCATGTTATTTAAGTGCAAAGTATGATGCTAACAATGAATGTGTCTCCCTCTTCTCATTATGAGATGTGTGAAAATTCCATAGTTCAGAACTACTGGTCTGTTCTTACTTTATCGTATCTATCCTTATTTACTAAATTATGTAGTTCTCTACTTATTTATATTTCAACTATTTTTAAGGATTTATTTAATTTTTATGTGTGAAGTGTTTTGGCAGCATGCAGAATCTAGAAGCAGGTGTCAGATCTCTGAAAATTGGGTTACAGACAATTGGAAACTGCCTTGTCCTCTGGGAGGACAGAAAGAACCCAGGTCCTCTGGGAGGAAGTCAGTGCTCTTAACCACTGCGCTATCTCTCCATCCCTCAACTACTTTTATATAAGCAGTTATTTCTCCATTTGATATTTTCAGGGATTATTATATAAATAATCTATATTCATAAAATAATCCAAATAACAATCTTAATATTTTATAGGAAACATTAGCATATCTTTAATTACAAAAATGTGAAAAAATTATTTATAAAATGTAAATGTTTAAATCTTACTTTTAAATTTTTATTAATTTTTTTATTCTACTATTTTGGAAATTCATTACCAGACTATAAATAGTTGAAAGATTGTAGCAAATAAGAGAACTTATCACTTAAACATGAAGGCAAAGCCAAACACAGTGGCATCAATCTCTATTTCTAGGTGTCTCAGGATAATCGGGATTTCAAGGCTAGAAAACATACATGATGACTCTATATCAAAAACTAGTAATGAAGAAATTTATAATAATAAAATTCCTTTATTATCCATAATCCATAAAACCAGTAAGTCTGCAAGGCAGTAGTGGCACACGCTTTTAATCCCAGCACTTGGGAGGCAGAGACAGGTGGATTTCTGAGTTCGAGGCCAGCCTGGTCTACAGAGTGAATTCCAGGACAGCCAGGGCTACACAGAGAAACCCTGTCTTGAAAAACAAACAAACAAACAAAAAAAAACAAACCAGTAAGTCTATTTTTCTTCTGTGAAGTTGAAGTTTTGTAGCTAAAACCAAACAAACAAAAAACCAAATAACAACCAACAAAAAACAAAACAACAAACAAACAACAAACAACAAACCCCTCAATACTCACCTGCCCAAAACTTTTCTTAGATGAGTATTCAACAAGATATCCTGTTCTACTACTCCATCCATGTCACTGGCCCACTTGGCCAAGCTACATTCTGGCTCTGTTGACTTTGCATTATCTCCAATTTCTCTTCCAATACCCCAAGGATTCCTACTCCAAGCCTTGGATAGCAAGAATGATGAGCAGACTTAAGTGTGAGAAATTTTTATCTTGCACAGCAATGGGATAGCACCTACAGCATTAGAAGCACTAGTTACACAAATCTCTTTCCAATCCAGGACTCAGCACTGTCAACTGTGGAAACTCAAAATCAACACCAGAGGAGTGTTTGTACCATGGATGCTGGCAAGCTCCAGTTATCAGTCTTTGTCAAAAGCTGGTTCATGTCTAGCACTACCACTTTATAGCCCCTATTATCTACCTACTGATCCCCATCACCTCTTCCTCTGCTATAAATTCTATTATTCTTTTCTTAAAATCTTCATCATAGCTCAGTGGAATGTATCCAACAAAGCCCTTTCCATAACACCTACTTTCCCCAAATTACATTTGCTTTTGAGAGAAGTTTTAGGTTCCCTGCAAAAGTGAGTAGTGAGCAGTTCTAATTTCAAATGTATGTGACATTCCCAGTGAAAGGAGTGAGAAAACTGGGCTGAGGTAAGTAACTGTGTAAATAAATGGCATCGATAGTCCTTAAGGCAAAAGAAAGTACATAAATGCTGTAGACCATTGATAACACTGTCTCCCAAAGTGGTATGGGTTAAACCTTCGGATATCACTGTACTTGTTGTCACTAGAACTGACTAAGTTAGTGGACTAAAGCTGGGTAATGAGAATTGGAACTTGGAAGTACTAATAAACCCATGGTTAGACCATTATAGATAGAAATGGCGACATATAGATGCAGCCACCAAACCCAGTCACTATTGCTGATACCAAGAAGTGCTTGCTGACAGGAGCCTGATGTGGATATCTCCTGAGAGGCTGTGCCAGAGCCTGACAGATACAGATGTGGATACTTGCAACCAACCATTGGACTGAGCATGAGAACTCCAATGGAGGAGTTAGGAGAAGAATTGAAGGAGCTGAAGGGGTTTGCAACCTCATAGGAAGAACAACACTATTAATCAACCAGAACCACCAGAGCTCCCAGGGACTAAACCGCCACCAAATACACATGGAGGGACCCATGGCTCCAGCTGCATATATAGTAAAGGATGGCCTTATTTGGCATCAATGGGAGGGGAGGATCTTGGTCCTGGGAAAGCTCAATTTCCCAGTGTAGGGGAATGCCAGGGCGGGGAGATGGGAGTGGGTGGGTGGGTCAGGGAGCACCCTCTTTGTAGTAGGGGGAGGAGAGGTGGGATATAGCGGGCTTTCCACTGGGGGACAACAAGGAGGGGGAATAACATTTGAAGTGTAATAAATTAAAAAAAAACAGTAAATAATTAAAAAAAAAGAAATGGTATGTACACGTATTTATGTATGCAAATAAAATCACATATATCTTTTTGCTTTTTCAACTCAGAAGATCTAGCACCAATAAGCACATGTATCCAACGGATTGTAAGTTCTCACATAAATCTTGTATATAGTAAGAAACTGATTTTAAAAATAATGTGGTGTGGGTAGGTCAAAAGGACATACACATCATCTGGGGAAGATTACAATGCCTACAATGGGAAGAATCTGCACAGAAAATTCCAGTGGTGTTAGACCATAACCCAAAGAACAAAATAGATAGCCATGTGCCTATGATGTTATAAATGATTGAATAAGGAGGACAAACAATCTCCCCTGCAGTAGATCTATAAATAATTTATACAGAAAAATGTTCTCAAGGAGATAGAGGAGAAGTCTGCAGTCTCTAACTTGGGCATTGCACAAGGATATCTTTCTGGAAAGTGCAGAATCGGAAGGACAGGGGTAGTCAATATCTGTTCCATGAACAAGCCACTGCCTAAGAGACACGGTGAATATCAGAATATCACATTGACATGGTGTACACTATAAAATATGTTAAAAATGTCAGTAGTGAGAAAAGAAGAAGCAGGGTTCAGTTGGGCAAGTGCTTGCTGGGCAATCCAGTCCTGGAACTCAGCACCCAGTATTTGGAATAGAGAAGGAGAGGATCATTGGGACTCACATGTCAGTCAGTCTTGCAAATCAGTGAGCTCTACATTCAGTGAGGGACCCTGTATCATCAACCTATGATAAAGAGTTATTGAGAAAGATAACTGTCATCAACATCTGGCCTTCACATGCATGTACACACATATGCTTCCATACCTCTTTCACATTCACAGGAGCACATCCAAGTCATATTGAGTAAACACAAGTCTTGTGCTCATATGGAATGATGTGGAAGAAGTAACAAGTAATGTCTGATAAAGATTTGAAATGTTCATGTTTCATAATGATCCTCAACTAGTTAGAAATTGAGAATTATTTCAGTTTGATAAAGAACATTTATTTTAAAAAAACTCACATCTAAAATTATACTTAATAATGAAAACCAGAAAGAAAAACAACTAAAACAAAAAAAAGGACAAGGTGACTGAAGGAAATTAATCTCTATTTATATAGAACACTCCAAGGAATTTACAGAAAATAAAACTCTACAGCTAATAAAGGAATTCAGAAAGGCTGAAGGACGCGAGGTCAAGAAACAAACATCAATCACCCTTCTGTGTCCCAGGAATGAATCCACAAACAACCAAACAAATGCACAAGAGCACTTGGCAACCACCAAAGAAAGTGAAGGGTTTCCCAGCAATAGTGTAAGTAGGTATGATGGAGACTATAGAAAATGTGCAGAAAGAAAGTTAGCAGTGCAGTAATAAGTTGAAAGGTACATTGTTTTCAGGTATTGGATGACTCAACAGATTTGTGCATTTTTCTTCAATGTGATCAAATAATAAAGTATTGATCGTTCAAAAATGACAATAGTTTCAAAGTACTTCCTGTCAAAATCTCTTCATGTTATTTTATAGATATAGACAAAATTAGCTATAAGAAATCGTATATAACCATTACAAAATGAAAATAGTGAGAGAAGATACACTTTATCAGAACCCATAATAGCAATCAACACCCTGTGCCCATGGATGAGAGGCAAGCACACTGATGGAACAGAAGAGGGTCTGGAAAAAGTCTCACATAAATGCGATCCAGTAAATTTTGTAAAAGTCAAAACATACTGGTTTGAAGGCAGACAGAGAAATTCTGGGCCCATTCCTTTACATGAAGATATCTAGTTTTCTCAACACCATTTTTAAAGATGTTGTGTTTTGTTGATTGTTTTTGGAATTCAGAGTAATTTTGATCAGGGATCAAAATTGGAGTTTGTAAGTTCGATATGGTACCAAACACAATCTAGAACTTCTCTGTCTGCCTATCAATTCCAAATGGATCAAAACTGTCAATGTTAGACCTTGAATTCTGAAACTGAAGTCAGTTAGTAGGCTGCATGGTACGATACAGGCCTGACAGGCCATTTATACCTACTGGTGGTGGTGAGACTATTTATCAGGTAACCAATTGCCTTACTGATTAAGATTTTCAGATTGCCCCATATGAAAGAATTTCTGTGAGCCTGGTACTGAAATCATGGCAAAACCCCATGGCTGTGGAAGCCATAGGCATAGATCACACTCCAGAATTTTTGATGTTTTCTAATCTGTCATGCTTTCAAATAATTTTCCAATCATTTCTGTTTACAGTTATAGATTTGTACTTCTTTCAACCTCAGTCATAGAAGCTCCTCTCTCTACATCTATCTATCTATCTATCTATCTATCTATCTATCTATCTATCTATCTACCTACCTACCTATCTATCTATCTATCTATCTATCTATCTATCTATCTATCTAGAGAGGTTTTCCTGTTTTTTGTTCTTCACCATATGGTATTGTTCATTTAGTTCTGCCAGGATACAGAAAAGGGTCTTGCCACTCACCAGCAGCTACTACACAGTCTTAATATTTCTGTTGAAAAATCCAATGATTTTGAATTATTAATAATTTCTTAAATGAACTTTTTAAGGATCCAAATCTGCACAATATCACTGTTCTCTCTGGAGCTGGTATTTGAAATAATTGCCCATCCAAGTCATGACCACAGTCACTGTACAAACAGCTGAACTGGTCTTGGCAAAGCAAGATGTGACCATCATTATTTTTCTCAGCACTGTGCTGAGTGTGCCTTCTCTCCTGTGGGATAACTTGGCAGTTGGTACTTGGAGATTTCTCCAGACTTTATAAGACTGTTGTAGCTCTCACATATTGTGACTGGACATCCTGAAAATCTTCGTAGGGCCATGTGCCCAACTTCTGGTTTTTGTTGTCATTGTGGTTAAAATATTTTGACCATTGTATGGATTAGAAGTAAACATAAGTAAAGGCTTTCAACATTTTTTATTCCAATCTATCTTGGTTCCTATATTATGTTGACAGTACTTTGCATTTCCAACATACACTCAGGAAAATATGTCATTTATTAAACTTGTCAGGTAGATATTTTTGTCCTTCATTTATAAGTATGGAAGTGGAAATTCTGAGTAATTACTATGCTAGTGAGAAAGAGAATGTGACTTGAATTCTAGGTACACTGATGCCAAATGGAATGTCCTTCCCCTGACATTTTCAGTTGCCAGGGTGAACAGAACCTTCTTCAGTGAAGAGGTTAGTGGAGCCCTTAGGGCCTCCATTCATTCAGGTGCAAGCCCTCAAAGTCTTCATTGAGGTCGATGCAAAATCTCAAGGGTTGCCATTCACAGCCTCTGATTCCACACAAATAGTTCAAACAGCATGATCCTCTGTGCTTAAGTGCCTTAGAGAGTTCAGTGTTTCCTTAAACCTTACTTCTCTATTGGCATATGGACTTGGAAAGCATTATTTTAATCTGTTGTTTAAGATAGTGAGTACTGGGGTAAGTACTTTAAAAGATAGAAGTGGTTCCAAGCATGTAAGAACTCTGCACAGGCTCACTTAATGGAAGGACAAGTGGATGGAGCTGTGAGGCCTGTAACCTTGAGTAGAGAATGAGTATTCATTTTAAGACACACACAATGATACTCTCTGGCTTACTAGCTGGACAAACTTCTGAGAATTTCTACTTCCATACTTGTAAATGAAGGATAAAAATATCTAGCTAATTTACTAAGAATAAGTGACATTTGGTGGAAAAATACAAAGTATGCTGCTCTCAATACTGTGTGAGAAATGGTGATGCTTTCCTTCATTTGTTTATTTGTTTAAATATGGCCTCTTTATTATTGATGTATTTATATTCATTCCTGGGAATCAGATACTTATCTGCTAATGATGACATTCTCAAAAGGAAAGCCAATCACTTGTCTCTGTATAAGATATATGCACATCACATGCGTGTGTTTGTAATAACTAAGATGCTAGTTTATACTTGTCTAAACACCAGTGTGTTGTGTGGATTTCATTTACGTGAGAAGAATCCAGAGAGTTCGAGGAAGTACAATAATAGTTTCTACTATCAGTTTCCTAAATAAGGGAATTCTCCACCTTGTGCTTTCATTCCCTAGAGAGTTTTCTTCCCTCCTGTACTGCTAAGTTTCATGGAATAAATGTATCAGAATAGACAGATTACAGAGAAAAGCATACAATACCTTTAAGTATACCTTTACAGAACATGAGAGATGTCATAAATAAATGAAAATCTAATGAAAGAGAGATCTCTGTGGAGTTCTGCTTGATGAAGCTGTGGTTGGATGTGGAGTAGGTGTATGAAAGGAAGTCTGTGATTGATGGAGCAGGAAGAAAAGACTCCACCAGGAAGCCTGTGCCCCACTCCCCAAACAGAACAAGCATAGCTCTGTTCTGTCTATACAGGTCAACAATACACATCAGCATGGTGTGTTTAATCCAATGTGGTTGTGTGCAATTTAATGTGAAAGAGATGCATCATTTGCATGGCAGGAATATCATGATGGGACATCATGCTTATAGTACGTATATCAGTGAGAGTTCTCTAGTGAGACAGAACTGGTGAGATGAATATATATTACAAAAAGGATTCATTAGATTAAACAAAATATATGCTGAAGAGTACAACAATCGTTGTCTTCACACAGGCGAGGACTAGAAACAGTGCTCAGCCCACAAGACAATGGTCCCAATTTGTGACTAAAAGCCACTGG
>JADRCC010530207.1:0-11012 GCA_019843855.1 Hylomyscus alleni
TATGTATGCATATATTTTTCAGGTGTATCAAGTCTGAAGAGAAGTCACTTGGAGTTGGATTACATATATTTTGCACAAAAATATTTGGTATGAAGAATTTCCCAAACACATCAGGCCAATGTTAAATATTTAGTAAACCAATTGATTTTCTCTGAATACAAAGATTACAACTATATTGTCAACCCAAAACACACCTCCCATGTTAAAAGGATGAGACAGGTTGTTCTTAAATCAAACACGAGTAAATCTAACATAGGATCACAGATTTGGGACATCCAAGACAGTGATAGTTGGTGATGTTTGTAGTTACAAAGGAATGCATGAATAGGCCTTTTGTCAAATGAAGACCTCATGTAGGTTGGTTACAGCAAGCATGGAATTCTGTGTTTGCGCTGTAGGCTCAAACACTATCTGTTGGCATTCTTAATGTTTGTATGTGTAGAGATTAGGGCCTGTTAAGTCAATACAACCCAAACTACTTCATATGATAGTCAAATGGATAATAAAGTGAGACAAACCAATGGGCAATGAATGATCAATAAGAGAGATAAAGATACTTTGTCTCTGGATCTGTAATATCCCAACTGTCCACATCCAGAATGTCCCATGATCTTGTGGCATCAGCAACATAGGTGTGTTCTGTCCACTTTACCTGAATTTCAGTATGCAAGCCCTTCTGTTTGGAACTGGCTACTTGTGACTAGTCTGAGAATGAAGTAACTATAGAGGTGAAAAATGTTTTGTTTGTTTTTAAATAACTTACTTGAACTTAATTACCCCTTTTTAATTTAGTAGATTCAAAAGTAAAATGAGAAGGAAATAGTGGTGCTAGACTGATAGTAAACTATAACAAGATATTTAAGAAAATTCATGAGGTTCATGATTATGAACTCAATGAACAATTTCTTTACAACTTATTAATAGTTTTGATCTAGAAAATTTATAGTAACTTATAATTCCTAAAGTATGGAGAATTATATTCACTATTTATTATATTGATTTTTAAATAGGGAAATTGAAAATAAAATAAACATTTCAAATAAAAATAAGCACATCTCTCTCTGTTCTTTCTTCCTGTCAATGAGCTGATTTTCTTTTGTCTCCATTGCAGCTTTCACACTGGCACCTATTTACTTTGGAGCTTTGATAGACAGAAGCTGTTTACATTGGGAAACTCTAAAATGTGGTGAGAAAGCTGCATGCAGGATGTATAATATAAATAGTTTCAGGTAAAATAACTTTGAGACCTAATTTTATAGTGCGTAAAATGTCTCTGTTCCTATCTAGCATGCTCTTGAGTGAAAACATTAACTTGGCTTCATTTTCAGAATTAGTATGTATGACATAACTTCATTATTTATATGTTTTAATATTTTCCATTTTTCCAAAGGATACACACACACATGCACACACACACACACACACACACACAATTATATATGAATATATGCATATATATGACTGAATACAGGGTGTCTGGATAGAGGCCCTAGAGAGGTTGGGGAAAGCTACATGTTGACCTGGACTAGCATAGCAGAACAATGGAGATTAAAAAAATACAGCAAGATACATACAGAAACATGGGACAATGGTGCTGTATGTGGAAACAAAATATGCTAGCTCCTACCATCCTATATTTATGCACAGAGAGGAGGGACTCTCTCTTTCTGCTCCTACCATCCTATATTTATGGACAGAGAGGAGGGACTCTCTCTTCCTGCAATGATAAGTATGGCAGAGTCTCAACACATTGAGGCAGCATTTATTCTGGTATCTGAGCTCCTGAAAAGTCCACAGAACTCTTCTGCTTGGAGCCAGGCTAGATGAGAATCCTCAAATGTTTGTATTACCCCTTCATCTTGAAAGATTTATGCTGATAGCCATCTGTAATTCCAGTACCAAGGCACTGTGCACAAATGATGCATAGACAGATATCCAGGCAAAATGCCCATACACATAAAAGAAAATGATCTTTTAAAAAAACACTACAGCATCTTAATCTTACTGATTGTTATCTAAAGCTGTTTACTTAAAAGTCACAACATTATGAAACCTCCTCAGTGTAAACTTTGTAAAGGACTTAATGTCTGTTTTTAAGTTGGTTTTTGTGCTGTTATTTGGTTTGGTTGTTTATCTGGTGCTAGGAACTGAACCCTGGGTTCTTGATGCATGTATTTACCAGTGAGAGACACCTGATCCAATAACGAACTCCTAATTTCTCCGCTTTATAAGTCACCACGTGGGCTCTTTGAATGGAACTGAGCTCCCTAGAAGGAGCCAGTGTACTAAGTACTGAACCATTTTTCTGACACGACAAAAAGAAATCAACGACCAAAATAGCATACTTTAAAAAAATTTTGGGAAAGAGAAGTCATACAGGTTTAGTCCAAGACAAATTTTTAAAGTATTCTGAAAAATTTTGAATTGAATTTTAAATAAGTCAAAACAGAAAAGAGTAAAACAATTTTAAGTTTGAGAAAAGTTGTAAGCAATAGAACGTCTCAGGGAGAGTACAAAGCATGTACATGCCAGGTATACCTAGACAACCTTCTGCTTAAAGTCAATCTGCAGCAAAGAGTGAAAGGAATTTGGTTTTCTCTGTAAGACATCTGGGGAGAAACACCATCCTAAGAGTGACTTGACTCACCTGTACCTCTTGCTCTCTTCCCCTTCACACACCCCCACGGTTCTATCTCACTCTGAACTGACCCCTTATATTTCACTCTTTCTTACTCATATCACTTCATACTGTTTTTTGTTTGTTTGTTTTTAACTATTTGTAAGATGTCTGTTCTTCTGCCCCATTTTGTTCAGGTTAAACTCAATTGTTTCTCTGAAGTAAGGTACACTGTACCTTCCTAATGCATGAATAAATAAAAATAGCACTTTAAAAAAGCTATGCTGAGTCCTGTAGATAGAACCTCTCTTCAGAACCTCCTACTATCTACATTTGTCAGCCACTTCCCTCTAGAAAAGCCAGAGAGGACCCGCTGACTGCACTTAGTGGTTAGCTGCCCTGTGAATACAAGTCGGCTCAGCGGCACAAACCCACAAAGAGTGGCTCTTGCCGCACGTAGAAATAACTGGACCTGTTACCCTCAAGAAGCAGGAGACCAGTGCCCTGTACCGCTTAGATCAAGGCATGTCCAGTGCTGTGCGGTTTCATGCTGCTGCTTTGACTGAGAGCCCTTACCCACATGGTTTCCCTCTGGGCTCAGTGCTGCATAGGCGGCAGTCACTACCATTATAGGGAAAGAACTGTGGCTTCCCTGCTGTCCCACCCCCAGGCTTCATGCCAGGTGCAGCATCTTGAGCTAGACTCTGGCTGTTTCCTTGCTTGCTCTCTAGGCCAGCAGGTGCAAGGAAACAAAAGGAGAAATTTTTTTTTTTGATATAGGGTGCACTGTCCTCCTTACTCCTAAAACCCCTCAGCCAGATGGACTCTTGCCCATTTCTAGGTATGTTCATCAATGGTATGGTTCTGGATGGGCACTATACTGAGAACCTATGGGATGAAAGTGCTACCCACTTCCCTTTCTCCAAGTGGGTATGACTGTGGTATCTGACATTCCATTCCTAGCCCAGCATGCCCCAAAAAAAAACAAGGTGGAAGGACTCAAGTACTGTCAACTTATTTGTGATGGATAAGGTTCCAGCTGCCAGGACAGCCCCACAATAGTGGACTGTAACCCGGATGTATGAGAGAATTATCCCTCTCTTTCTTAAACAGATTTTTTGGGGGTCTTTTATCACAGTGTCAGGAGAAAAAACTAAGATATTTCTTAATTTATTCTCCATCTGGAAAAAAAATTAATCATGTTTCTAAACTGTTACAGCTCAAGTCTTAAGCAACTATTTAAGCATCTATCTACTGTACAAATACTTTCCCTCTGTAGAAATAGAAATGAGCAAGGAATCTATTTTTGTGCGCTCTACCACTTTCTGCCTAAAGAACAGTCCCACCCACTGCGTGTCGGGTCTTCTCATCTCTACTAATATAATCAAAATAATGTCCCGGGGACATATTTACTGGACCACATTACTCACGCAGGGCCTTCACTGGAACTCCCTTCCCGGGGATTCTAGATTGTATGAAGTAGACACTATTCAGATTTTACTCTAAATATGTTGAGAACATGAAGGAATATGATCATAGTGATTTATAAGTAGACATTTAAAAAATACCTATTATGCGAACATTAAGTGCAGAAACTTTAATGTATATCTTAGCCAATTTTTAAAGAAAATATGCTTATAACTGTATACAGGTTATTCTGCAAGATCTTCTAAGAAGGGTGAAAGGGAAAATTAGCTGATCTATTTCTGGAAGCTGTGTACCCTTCATGCTTTAACTGAACAAGTTCAGCAAATGAAAATAGTGTGTAGCTAAAGAGTGGCTCAGGGGCTAAGAACTCTTAATGTTCTTGCAGGGGACATGAGTTCAATCCCAATGACCCACACTGGGCAGATCTTAAACCCTCTTAATCCAACTCAGATATCCAGAACTCATGACCACAAACCCACATAGAAACATATTCATACACATAATTAGAAGCAATTTTAAAAATTATCAAATGAATCGGTTGTTATACATGAAAAATTAAGCATGAAAATTAAAAATTGAATCTACTAATATATAAAAATGACTAATATGAATAATTTTAGACACCCAGAGATTTCAATATCACAAAATCTGTTGGTTTAACACAGCATACAGAGGCTGAAAAGAAAAGAAAACATGAAAAGTGACTCTGCTATGTTTTATGCATGTTTGAGCAAATAAAACAGTCTTCCCTTAACCTGATATAGGGTTTCATAGACTCAGTATGTAAGAGAACAGGCAATATTGGCAGAGGAGGCATGGTGGTGGAGGGGGAGGAGGCTGGTCATCTTGTATGCTTTGCCAGGAAGCTCCAAGTACTAGAAACCAGAGGATGGTGTTCACATTCACGGTGAAAATTCATTTTCATCTAAACCTTTCTAAAAATGTCTTCATAGAAACACCCAAAGATGGATTTCTATAACGATCCTAAATCTAGTGAAGTTTGACAATGAAAACTAGCCATAACCCAAATGAAGAAAATATATTAAAATTTTATGATGGAAAATTTTCAACATTTGAACAGAATTAAAAACTCAGCAAATCAGATCATATAAAGTACGTGGAGAAAATAATCATCATATTTTTAAAGGAATAAATGATCTGTAAGAATACACAAACTTAGCTTTCACTAAACACATTAAGATGTAATGCAGATCAGTTCTTTCCGACAGGCACACTTACCTTGGGTGGCCAGCAGCACTGAGAGGATCAAGCTTTCTCCCTGCCTTCTTCTTACTAAGACTTATGAGGAAATTCCAATTCCCTGAGGACACTGACTTCAGAAACTGAACTTGCAGAGATGAAGCTCATAGAGAAGGAAGAAGATTGCACAGATGAGCATGGAAGTCCTAAGGTCGAGAGTGATGGAGAACTGAAAACTAAGCTGTAATGAGTTTTCTACTGGCCTGTGCAAGGCCATGAACAGAATGCACATTTCACTCCCTGTGAATCATGCGAGGTACTACGGCTTATCCTTAAGGGCCTCAAAAATAATGTTTACTCATTATAAAACTATTTACTGATAATATTTTCAAAGGCTTGGTGTAGTGCTTAACATTTTCCCAGGGAAGACTTGTATGGCAACCTCCATACTGAACTTTAAAGCTGCCTTCTTTGTCAAACAACATTTTCTCTTTTAGCTCAGTCAGGGAAAGTGTGTGTTTCCCACACATCTTCAGACAGATTTGAAACTTTTCTGTCCCAAATGTACTATATAACTGCTTTTAATTACACTTCAATGCTACAGGTATTGAGAGGTCAAAATATTCATTCTGGTTGTGTCACCTTAAAATATGACACATTAAGATGTGCCACATTTGTTTAGATTTATCCTTTGCACGTGCAAGATGCCTGCATATGATGTTATCTATTTATGAGTGGTCAACGCTCCTTGTTTTATTACACTCACAGTGCTTCCAAGATTAGACATCTCCCTCTTGTGTCTTCTCCTGGTTTTAGTTCCTTTTTTTCTTTACTCCTGTCACACAGTTGATCACTTAGTTCACATCACTGAAAACTCTAATCAATTAAAAATCATGTAGCAAAGATGATTGGAACTCTTTTTTTCCTAGCAACTCAATGCTGGTCATGAAACTCTTCCTTAAAATCAAGAACGGGATAAAAGTAGTCCTTTCAAAGACTCCTTGTAGAGGTGGGCTGTATCTCAGTGGGACAGTGATTCCCTAATACATGTGAGGCCTTGGGTTCAACCAAGGTAGAGTAAAATACTGATAAATAAACAACTAAAAATGAAAAAAAATGAAGTAAGACTGGGTCCATTATCAGATATTCTGAAAAGGCTAATTCTCATATTTGGGGGGCTTCTTTGGCTCAGTATTCACACTATTGATGTGTCCACAGAGGAAATGGCTATTAAGTTTCAAAATCCTCTTAGAGTCAAACCTTTAATAAGAGACCAGCTAGAAGGTTCAGTGGAAAGAACTGTATGCCACCACACCTAACAAGCTGGTGATGTCTGGGATCAACACTCTGAAAGGAAAGGTTAAGCTCTCGAAAGTTGTCCTGTGCTTTCTAGTCCTATATTGTGATATACACACCCTACCACAAATAAAGGTTAACTGAAAAAATTTAAAAAATTAAAAATTGAATTTTACTATAACAGTAAAATTAATTAACTTGAAGGACTTAATAAATTTGAAGGTACACATTTATAACAAAATCACATTGTGGTTGTTTGAATGAGAAATGTTCCTTCTAGGTGCAAGTGTTTAGATATTTGGATTCCAGTTAATAGTTCTGCTTGGGTAGGACTAGGCTTGCGCCCTTAGTACAGGAGATACATCACTGGGGTGGCATTGAGAATTAAAAGCCTCTCCCTACTTCCAGTACACTCTCTGCTTTGTGTTTTAGTTGATGATGTGAAATCTCAGCTTCCTCCTCCAGTCACTATACCTGCTGCCTGCTGCCATTGCTCCTTGCTACTTCAATCCCTCTGGAGACATAAATCAAAATAAATGGCCCTTTATATGTGTTACTTTGTGGATTGTCATCACAGCGGTGAAAGGTAACTGATACAAAAATCATCTTATTTTGTAACTGATAAAGAGCAAAGAGATTATTTTATGGAAAAAACAAGCCTGTTTTGTTTTAGAGCTGTGGCTGAAGATAGTAGAATGAAGAGAAAAAATATACATATTACAAATTTATAAAATGATAAATCATACATATAGAAATTAAGTTTATACAATATAAAATAGGTTATAATATGCATAATGTATAAAGTATATAAAGTAGAATAAATCCCTAAAGATCAGGATGAGTAAGGAGGAAGTGAAGGGTGGAGGTCATTATATTATGTTTATTTATGCACAGTTAAGTGAGAATATCTACAAGCTGGAACAGAATGAAGGCAAGTACAATCTCTATAGCTCTTTGTCCAGCCGTATTATCTATGGGAGGGCTAGGGTGACAGATATCTGTTACATGAACTGAGGCAAATCCACTTCCAAGAAGGAAATTTGTACTTGGTTCACTCTTCCAGAGGTCTTAGGCCATGATCACTTGGCCTTACTGCTTGGGGCTTGTGTCCATGCAGCACTTTTGGGAATAAACTCATAGGAAGGAAACTGCTGCCCTTACATTAGATGAGAAGTAAAGAGAAAAGTATTGGAGGGACCAGGAGCCTAGACCTCTTCCAATGGCTTATTATCATTCACCCAAATTCCCTCTCTAGACTCCACCTCTTAACACTTCTATCAGCTTTCAGCAGCTGAAGACTAAGGTTTTAACACATGGGCTATTGGAGAATAGACCAACCCCACACAACAGCAAAAAAAGAAAGTAGAGAACCCAACTGAATGGCTTTCTGCAGCTATCTTCCATTTGTTATGATTTCCTGAATTAGTGAGTTTGTTTTATGTGTATATATATATATATATATACATATATATAGTGAGTTTGTTATATATATATAAAACAAACTCACTAATATATATATGTACATATATGTATATATATGTACATATATATGAATGTTTATATACATATATATATATGTATGTATATATATGTATACAGTTTGGTGGAGATTTTAAAGATGGCTCAGAAGGTTGTATCATTTGCTTCTCTTGCTAAGGATCTGAGTTCAGTTCCCATCACCTACATTAAGAGTCTTAGAAGCACCTGAGACCCCAGCTCTGAGTGATCTGATGCCTCTGACTTCCCAGGTGTTCCCATGCATATACCCATTGCCTGGGAATCACCCTTATAAAGGAGGTAGTCTTTCAACTTAGAGCACATGTCCTCCTTAATACCTCTTGGTAGGGAAAACAGTCTAGAAAACGCAGGCATTAGAGAGATTAGGGATTTTCCATGGTGTCCATGAGGTCTGTAGAATGGTTTATTCTCATCAGATTCTGATCATTGTACAGTAGACAGATATAGAGGAGAGGAGGAGGGAAGAGCCAGGGAGACCTGCTGGTGAATCAGTTTACCATTTAGCATTGTTATGCCAAACTTGACAGAATACTTAATAGTTTGCCATTGACTGAGCTAAAATCCCAATGTAACCAACATTGCACGAAGCTAAAAAGTCAACTTCATAAACATAGAAGCTGAAAAAATTAAATAGAAAGGGAAGGAGAGGCAATATATGTATCTTGTTGGTCATGGCAGGGAATTGAGCTTGATAAGCTATGTTCTATCATTTGGGCTTGTTAGCACAGTTGAGTTCACTACAAAGGAATCAGAGATGTTTGCAAGATCACAAGTGATTGTGTCCAGACCATTGTGAGAGAAAGCAGGAAGAACAAAGACCTGTACTTTTGTCTTTCAATTTAATTTCTTTTATGTGCTTGGATTTTTCTTCAACATATATAAACATGATTAGGAGCAATTTTTCATCAAGAAATATGTATAATTAATAAGTAGTATCCTTTATAGAAGAGGAAGAAACTGACTCCATCATTTATTGGATCTTGATATCTAAATTGTTGCGGGGGTGGGGCTGTCCGACTAGTGAAGACACATCTCTTTGATTCCTATAATGGCTATTTTTGGTGGAAAATTATTGTCATCAGTGTCTAGAAATGAATCTTCTTTTTCACAATGCTGTTTTAAGACCAGGAGAAAACATTCGCAGTGTTTTATACATAGAATAACTTTTTCAATTTGCAACACAGTTCATAATACAGCAGGTATGAAAACTACAGACACATTTTCATGACAACGCTTATTCTTCAGGCCTCACTTCGGTGGCCTTACATATTTCATTTTTCAAATATGTGGAAATTCATTAATGAATAATCCATATTAAAAGTGTGAGACATTCAGTTACAAAACCTTTAGGTTCCCATGTACACAGGTGTCAGGAATGAGTCTTTTTTACCTCACAGTTTGAGGTTCAGTCCATTATCATCAAGGCAGGAAGCATGGCAGCATCCAGGTAGGCACGGTGCAGGAGGAGCTGAGGCGTTCTACATTTTCACTTGAAGACACTGGGAGAAGACTGGCTCTCACATGACTAAGATAAGGGTCTCTTAAAGTCCAATGCCCACAGTAACACACTTCCTCCAACAAGGCCACACCTACTAACAGTGCCACTCTCTGAGCCAAGCATATTCAAACCACCACAGACATCTAGTCCCAGCAAAGCTAATCATCACTTCTCCCACTGAGTCCAAGCTAGACAGACCAGTGAGGGGAAGGGAGTCCAAAGAAAGGCAACAGAGTTAGAGAAAGTCCCTGCTCCAACTGTTAGGGGACTCATATAAAGACTAAGATACACATCTACTACAAATATAAGGGAGGGGTTAGGTCCACCCCCCAAATGCTCTTTTGTTGGTATTCCATTCTCTGTGAGCACCCATACACCCAGGTTAGTTGACTCTATAGGTCTTCTTGTGGTTTCCTTGACCCCTGTGGCTTACTCAATTCTATCCCTCACTCTTTCACAAGGCTCTCCTAGCTCTGCCTGATGTTTGGGTATGGATCTCTGCATCTGTTTCCAAATACTGCTGGATAAGGAGTCTCAGAAGACAGTTAATATTAGCTTCCCATCTGCAAACATAGCAGAATATCATTAATAGTGTGAGGGGTTAGCTCTCTCCTGTGGGATGGGTCTCAAGTTAGGTCAGTCTTTGTTTGTCTGTTCCCTCAATCTCTGCTCCATCTTTATCCCTGAGCACATGTAGGAAGGACAAATTTGGGGTTGAAGGTTTTGTGTGTGGTTTGATGTTCCCTTCCCTCTGCTGGAAGTCCTGCTTGGCTACAGGAGACAGCTTGTGCAGTCGTTATATATATACTCTGTTGGTAGGAATCTCAGCTAGGATCACCCTCAAAGACTCCCATTAGCTTCCTCTGTCCCAAGTCTATAGCTGGTCCCAAAGATGCCCCAACTCACTGATTTCCATTCCCACTTTTAGCCTGTTCCCTGCCACACAAACCTGACCACCATGCACATATCCCTACTTAACCCCTCTCCTATCCAGTTCTCTTTCTCCATCTACCTCTAATGACTATTTTGTTCCCCTTCCTAGTGAGGTTCACACCCACGGGTCCTCATTATTACGCAGTTTCTTTGGGTTTGTGGAAAAATAGCAGGGTTATCTTGTACTTTGCAGCCAATTATAAGTGAGTGCATACCACCTCTCTTTTTTTCTCTTCAGAACCTTCAGGTGTGCTGTTAAGTTGCCCCTGAGATAACAGATATATAGTATAATGTAGTCTACAGGATACTCGTAGTCTTTTGTTCATGGGCTCCATGATAATTTGGGGTTAATATCCTGACATGACAAATTAGAACAGGCCTAAAAGTAGACTCATATAGTATTTGTTTAGTTTACTTCATTTGTTTTGATACTGATTGAACTGTGATTTATTCAAATGCTGGTTTGTTTGCTTTTAGGATAGATTTATACACAGATTTTGCCGAGTCATGTAAGGAATTTCA
>JADRCC010530222.1:0-10847 GCA_019843855.1 Hylomyscus alleni
ATGGAGGGAACCCTTGAGCTTATCCTCACTTCACTGCATCCCTGGCCTAAGATCCAACACTGATGCTCAGCTCTGACTTCCTTGCAAGCCATCAGGTTTGTGGGGCCCCTTTGGAAGGCTGCGGAGGTAGACGTCATTAAGTGAAGAGTGTAGTTAGCATCCAGAGGGAGTCCTGCCTCAAGTCTCTCAGCTACAACTATGATAGATTTAAATTCACTAAGGAGAAAAAAAATAGAGACTCCTGTTTTATTTTGTCATTCTGTACATTAACCCATGGAAAGGTAAAGAACACAGAATAGTCCTAGGAGAACGCAGATGGATTCAAGTCTTAGAAGCATAACATATATAGAGCTCTGTTTTTTTCGTTTTGTTTTTGGCTTGTTTGTTTTTATTTTTTTACTTTATTTTTTTTTACCTTTTTTATTTTGTCACATTCTTTAAAATTTATAAAATATTGTAACAATAAAAAGGAGTAGTATAAAAGTTGTTTGATATAAAATAATAAATTAAACAGTCTTGTGCAGATGCTTGTCTGCAGCAATACTGAAAATATGTTTTTCTCAATATAAATTTTAAGTAATTCCAAACATATTAGCTGTATATTTTAGAGTAATACATCACTACTAGGTTTTTTTTAATGAACATAGATAGATAAAATCTTTTTGTATGTCTGTCTGTTTGTTTGTTTGTTTGTTTTTTAGTAGAGTTTAAAATCTTGGCTCTTACTGTGGTACAAGCCCAAAATAAGAACAACTTTTAGACATTGAAGTTCATTGTAATAAAACTGTGCTTCAGTGCCCCTCACATCACCAAAGGATTTTACCTCCCTAGTAGCTAAGGTAAGAGTTGACAGTTCTGCTGTGCCTTTCCTGCTATGGTCAAAGCTATTTGACTAGAGTGATTGTCTTCCTTCTCAGCCCACAGAGAACAAGGTTACATTCATTTAAGAAATGGTGTGTGTATCAAGATGGTCTATCTGAAATGGTGTGTGTATTAAGATGGTCTATCCGTGAAGTCATCAACCAACTGTTTCAATGAACAATGGTTCTACTTGGAGGGTGGCACAGACATTAGGTGTGGCTAAGAATCTGTTTCATTGGCTGTGATGATTTTGAAAAGCATTCATCTCAGAGAAAGAGTAACTTATAAAGTTCTCTTCTTCAAAACTGATACAATAGTTACAAACATCAAGCAAAGCATTCAGTCTCACTCTCTGTTGTTTTCTTATAAGCTACCTCCCAAGTTAATTGTTTATGTTTCTTTTGGCTGTATAAATAATTTTGAAATAAGTAAGCTGTTCTGAAAACCATACTATAATGTAAAAACATCAAATAAACAATCCTAGTAATAGTGAGGCTGAGATAGGAGAAGCATGGTTTCAAGACCGTTATGTGGTACCCGGCAAGACACTGTCAGGTACAAACAAGCAGAAAGTGTATATGGGTTGTACAATATTGGACATATTTCTCCAATTACCAAATTAGAGAGACCACCAGATGATAGCCAACAAATTTTCAATTCCTCATACTTTTGAATTTGAATCGATTAGGATAAGTTGGTAATGTTAATTTTCATATTGAGAGATATTAAGAAAAAGTAACTGTTACTTCCTGTTATTTTTGTTGTTAGAGGTGTTTTTCCCTTACTGCTTTTAAAACTCTTTCTTTGTTTTGTGCATTTGGTGTTTTGATTATTATGTGACGGGAGGAATTTCTTTTCTGGTCCAGTCTATTTGGAGTTCTATAGACTTCTTGTATGTTCATGGGCATCACTTTCTTTAGGTTAGGGAAGTGTTCTATAATTTTTGTTGAAGATATTTACTGGTCCTTTAAGTTGGGAGTCTTCACTCTCTTCTAGGTTTGGTCTTCTTTTTTTTTATTATTTAATATTAAAATATTTTTTCTTTTTTATTGGATATTTTCTTTATTTACATTTCAAATATTATTCCCTTTCCCAGTTTTCTCCCCTCCCAGAAGCCCCCTATCCCATCCTCCCTCCCCCTGCTTCTTTACTGATACGCCTCCACCCACCCACCCACTCCCACCTCCCCGCCCTCGATTCCCCTACACTGGGATATCTATCAAGCCTTCATAGGGCCAAGGATCTCTCCTCCCATTGATTCATGACAAGGCTATCCTCTACTTCATATGTAGCTGGAGCTATGTGTACTCCTTTGATGATGGCTTAGTCCCTGGGAGTTCTCGGGGGTCTGGTTGGTTGATATTGTTCTTCTTATGGAATTGCAAACCCCTTATACTCCTTCAGTCCTTTCTCTAACTCCTTTATTGGGGACCCTGTGCTCAGTCCAATGGTTGGCTGTGAACATCTGCCTCTGTATTTGTAAAGTTCTGGCAGAGCCTCTCAGAAGAGATCTGTATTAGGTTCCTTTCAGCATTCACTTCTTGCACTTCTTGGCATCCACAATAGTGTCTGGGTTTGGTAACTGTATAGGGATGAATCCCAAGGTGGGACAGTCTCGGGGTGGCCTTTTGGATCCGAATCTTGCTTTTCCAGTGTGATGGTGTGTCAAGGACTTGCTATGGTGGGAGAATTGGGTTCTGATGATGCCAAGTAACCTTGGTTTCTGTTGCTTATGTTCTTATGCTTGCCTCCCTCCATCTGGTTATCTCTAGTGCTACCTGCCCTGGCTAAATCAGACTGGGGCTTGTCCTTCCTGTGATCCTGGTTATGTCAGAACTCCTCAGAGTCAAGCTATCTCTGTGATCCTGTGACTCTGGGATCCTGTGATCCTGGGCTAATTAAAGCACTTGGGAGTAGAGCTTCCTCTGGGTATTGTAGGACTGGCTGCAGAATTTTCACCCAAGGTGTGCTCAGGGCACCAGCCTAGATAGATGGAAAGGAACCAGTGCCACTGGTCTGGTGGAGTTCCTGTGTGCCTGAGCCCTGCTGGTCCCAGTTATTCTCAGAGTTGGGACAGATGTTGTGTCCTCCTCAGCTCTGATCCTTAGGATCCTGGGTGTATCAGAGCACCTGGGAGTGGAGCTTCTTCTGGGTGTTGTGGGACTACCGGTAGAATCTATAGTGCTCTTTTTTTCTGGCTCTTGGATAACAAGTTCAACAACACAAATGCACACGTTGTAGTGAATACCAATAGGTAAATATGTATAGACATTAAAAGAGAAAATGGAGTGTTATTATCATAGAGGCAACAGTTTCCATAAAGTATGAGATTTTATAGAAAAACTAATAAAGAAAACTTAACTCAAATTAGAAGGAAATATAGGTATAGACAGTAACTTTCAGCTTGTTGATAGCAACCCATTTAGGGCTGAATAACCCTTTCACAAGAGTAATCTAAAACCATCATAAATTTACATTATGATTTATAACAGTAGCCAAATAACATTTATGGAGTAGCAACAAAAATATGTTTTTAATTATGTCATTTTTATTGGTCACATTGTTTATTTACATTTCAAATGTTATCTTCCTTCCCAGTTTCCTCTCTGAAAACCTCCCATCTAGCTGCCCCTGCCTCCACAAAGGTGCTCTCCCACCCACCCACTCCCACCCCATTGCCCTAGCATTCCCCTACACTGAGGCCTTCACAGGACAAAGGGCCTCCCCTCCCTTTGATGCCTGACAAGGCTATCCTCTGCTATATGCAGCTGGACACATGGGTTCCTCCATGTGTATTCTTTGGTCCCTGGGAGCTCTGGAGGATCTGGTTGGTTGATATTGTTGTTCTTCCTATGGGTTTGCAAAGCCCTCCAGCTCCTTTGGTCCTTCCCCTAACTGCTCCATCGGGGTCCCCATGCTCAGTCTGGTGGTTGGCTGCAAGCACCCAACTCTGTATCCATAAGGGTCTAGTCAAGCCTCTCAGGAGACATCCATATCAGGCTCCTGTCAGCAAACACTTCTTGACAATAGTGTCTGGATTTGGTGCCTGCAGATGGGATGGATCCCCAAGTGTGGCAGTCTCTGGATGGCCTTTCCTTTAGTCTCTGCTCCACTCTTTGTACCTGTATTTCCTTTAGGCAGGAGCAATTCTGGGTTAAAATTTTGAGAAGGGTGGATGGCCTCATCCTTCAACTGAGGGCCATGCCTTACCTCTAGATATGGTTTCTACGAATTCTCTTTTCCCTTTGTTGGATATTTCTGCTGATGTTATCCCCATTGGATCCTGAGAGCTTCTTGCTTTCCTGGCATCTAGGATTTTCTGGTAGCTACCCCCAATTCCCCATCCCCCATTGCTATATACCTCTGTTTAATTTCCTGACTTTCTGTACATCTCCTCTATCTCCTCCCACACCTGATCCTATCCCCCCATTTTTCTCTCCCCATCCTCTCTTCCTCCCAAGTCCCGGGCACCTCCCATGATTATTTTGTTCCCCCTTCTAAGTAGGACTGAGGTATCCACACTTTGGTCTTCCTTCTTCTTGAGATTCATATGGTCTGTAAATTGTATCATGGGTATTCCAAGCTTTTTTTCTTTATATCCCCTTATTAGTGAGTACAGATCATTGTATCTTCTTTTGTGACTGTGTTACCTCACTCAGGATGATATTTTCTAGTTCCATCTATTTGCCTGTGAATTTCATAAAATCACTGTTTTTAGTCACTGAATAGTACGTCATATAAATGTACCATATTTTCTGTATCCATTCCTCTATACTCCACTATATTCATAGCAGCTTTATTTATAATAGCCAGAAGCTGGAAAGAACCCAGATGTCCCTCAACAAAGTAATGGATAAAGAAAATGTGGCACATTTACACAATTGAGTACTATGCAGCGATTAAAAACAATGAATTTATGAAATTCTTAGGGAAATGGATGGATCTGGAGACTATCATCCTGAGTGATATAACATAATCACAAAAGAACACACATTACCATGTGTGCACTCACTGATAAGTGGATATTAGCCCAGAAGCTCAGAATACACAAGATACAATCCAACAACCACAAGAAACTCAAGGAGGAGGAAGACCAAAGTGTGGATACTTCGATCCTTCATAGAAGGGGGAACAAAATAACCATGGAAGGAGTTGCAGAGACAGGGTATGGAACAGAGACTAAAGGAAGGACAATCCAGAGACTGCTCCACCTGGGGATCCATCCAATATACAATCACCAAACCCAGACACTAATGTGGATGCCAACTTGTGTTTGCTGACAGGAGCCTCATATAGGTGTCTCCTGAGAGGCTCTGACAGTGCCTGACAAATACAGAAGTGGATGCTCACAGCCATCCATTGGACTGAGCACAGGGTCCCCAAAGGAGAAGCTAGAGAAAGGACCCAAGGAGCTGAAGGGGCTTGCAGCCCCCTAGGAGGAACCTCAATATCAACTACCCATTACCCCTAGAGTTCCCAGGGACTAAACCACCAACCAAAGAGTACACATGATGGGACTCATGGCTCCAGCTGCATATGTAGTAGAGGATGGCCTAGTTTGTCATCAATGGTAGGAGAGGCCTTTGGTCCTGTGCAGGCTCTATGCTCCAGTGTAGGGGAATGCCAGGGCCAGGAACTGTAGAGGGTGGGGTGGTAAGCAGGGAGAAGGGGCAGGAAATAGGGTTTTTTTCAGAGGGGAAACCAGGAAAGGGGATAACATTTGAAATTTAAATAAAGAAAATATCTAATAAAAATGCCGTTTAATATAAAAAAAGAAAAATCTAATATATTTAAAAAGGAAAAAAATACACAAGAACAATAGACCCATGGCCCAACTAATCAAAAGAAAGCAATGACTCAAATTAACAGAATCAGGAATAAAATGTAAAACATTACAACAAAAGAAATTGAAAATATCATCAATGAATACCTTAAATACTTATTAAATTAGAAAATATAAATCAAATGAATGAGTTTCTAAATTCATCCAAACAATCAAAGTTAAACTGAAAAGAGATCCATGTTTTAAACAGACCCACAACAAGTAAGATCATCATTGTCATCAATATCATCATTAAAACCTTCCAACTAAAAAAAAAATCCCAGCACAGAAATCTACAACTGGTCAAATGTAGAGAATAACCAACTGTGTGGTACACATCCCCAATTGATGCATCTATAACACAATCCCTGTATCAAAGGCTTAGGGAATATTGTAGAAGAAGTGGAGAAATACTGTCATATTCAGAGGATGTCTGCCATGAGACAATATTTTATTCCAAAAGAATATGAGATGGAGAGTTGGCTCAGAGGTTAAGAGTACAGGCTGTTTTCCCAGAGTTTCTACATTCAGTTTCCAGCAACCACATGGTAGCTCACAATCATCTATAATGGAATCCAATGCCCTTTTCATGTGTGTCAATAATAGCATACTCATATACATTAAGTAAATTAAAAATCTAAAAACAAACAACAACAATAACAACAAAAAAAACCTTTGCAGTGATAGCCCTAGTCAACATTTTATCATGGATGAGGAAAATTTCATAAGGCCCCATACCTAGAAAAACCTATATGCAACCAATTGCTTCTGAGAGAGGAAGAATAATTCTTCTACAGGGATGAGACCATGACATGTTATCCAATCCCAAATGGTCAGCTCTGAACACATACACTTTAAGTGAACTTTGCAGGTAGCATACATATGCATACATAATATGTATGTAATGGAAACAATAAAAGGAGAAGTCATGAATTTGAGAAGTGGGACGATGGGGACACAGGATAAGTTGGAGAAGAAAGTTGGGTAGAAATTATGTAAACATAGCGTTCATAGATTAAATTATCAAAAATAATTCCATAAATATAAAACATTATTCATGAAAGGAAAGAATGAGAGTCCCTAAGATGATATAGCACCTTCAGAATTATCAAAGTAGAAAGGAGGCAGTGTAGCCATTATACCTTCATGCTGATCTGTCACTGGAAAAGGGCTTCTGGTAGAAGATGCCCTATTGAGGGTGTGCAGTCTTCCTCAAAAGAAACTGACATCAGGGACTGATCTCCAGAAGAAATCACAAGTGCTTGAGAGACTTATAGATCATAATAGGTATTTCAAGAAGGCAGTATCTTCTACGCAAAGAAAACTCAAGGAGCAGTGGGTAAGTAATATGAATGTGTTTCACTCTTGTCATAGACAAGATTTCATGAGAAGATTCTGAGCCAGAGACAGCCATTCACCTGCAGCTGATTGGTCACTCATATTAGGGACGACTGTGATGAATGATCATTTAAAGAACCGAGTGACAAAGTACTGGAAAAAGAAGAAATTCAAGCTGAGAGCTCAGCCAATCTACCCTTAGAAATGTTCTGAATCAAGGTAAAGGGGATGGGACTTGTACCTTAACACAGATCAGTCATTGAATGTAAGGTCACTCCAAGGTGGTTGCCTGAGGGCATTCGCAAGGCAAAGATCAAGGGACAGAAGGAACTCTTCTATGACAGTCAGCAAAAAACACCCTTGAGAGTTGTAGAGATTACATTATTTCATGAGAACCACATGTGAATACTATTACAGTAAAAGTAGTTTCTTGCCTGATTAGAATAGGAAATGAAGACATTTTCCTGATCTCTGGCCACATAAAATATACTTAAGGGTGTGTCAATATTCTATTTTCAAGGCTAACACATTCCATCTCAGTATCTGTAGTACTTGTCAGGCGATAACAGCACATGCTTTTAATCTCAGTCTCTAAAACTCAGAGAACCTCTGTGTTCAAGGCCAGCCTGGTCTACAGTGCAAGTTCCAGGATGGTCATGTCTACACAGAGAAACCCTGTATTGGAAACAAAATCTGTAGTAGTTGAGAGCCATCATCTAACATTCAGGGTAGTCTAATCTGTGATTTAGAACTGACAGTTTTATTTTGCCCTCTTGTCTAGAAGGGAAGTTAGTTCAATGGACCAAACTTGGAGTCCTACCACCTATCATGTATGCTCTGAATAAATATTTGGAGAAAAAGGAAATGAGCTCTGGGTGGAGGGTAAAAAGGAAAATAATCAGTGGACTAAAGAAACTGCTACCAAATCTGCTGTCCCAAGTTAAGTACTCAGGTTCCACTTGATAGAAGAAGAGAACCAGCTCTCAAAAATTGTTCTATGATTTCCATATGCATATCATAGTATACCTCTAACTCTACATTTGCATACACATGTATATAGACATATACACATAAACAAAAAAGTAGTAAGAATTTATATTTAATAAGCCTAATAGCTTGCTGAAGAGGTGATCATAGCTACCACCAGTTCCATTCTCTTGCGACCACTCTGACTCACATTCTGACTTTGTGACAATGCCCATTAGTGGCAAATGCTACTTTCCCATATTCTGAAACTTCTGTATGTATATCTTAATATATGGTCTTAGGCAAATTACTTAAGCCCAAGCTTCCATATCTTCAAAGTAAATGAGAAAATAGGCTTGATCTTGAACAATTGTGATGATGATGATGATGATGAGGAGGAGGAGGAGGAGGAAGAGGAGGAGGAGGACGACGATGACAATGATGATGATGATGACAATGATGATAGAACATTTAAAGTACTTAACAAAGTGACTGGCTTTTAGGTGATTAACAAATTTTCACTATATAGAGTTTTATAGGAAAAGAGTAGCTTATATCAGAAAAAAAGAAATCATATATCCAGGAATTATGACTCTCAGTATAAAGAATTAGGGGCTATACAACCACTCAAGAAAGTCATAAAGGCAAACACCATCCACATTGGTTAGATTTTGTCTCAAGCTAGAGTCATTTGGGAAAAGAGAACCACAATTGAGAAAAATACCTCCATAAAGATTGTCCTGTGGGGTTAGGCAGTGGTGGTGCCACAGGATCCCCAAAGGAGGAGCTAGAGAAAGGACCCAAGGAACTGAAGGGGTTTGCAGCCCCACAGGAGAAACAACAATATGAACTAACCAGTAACCTCAGAGCTCCCAGGGACTAAATCACCAACCAAAGAGTACATATGGTGGGACTCATGGCTCCAGCTGCATATTTAGCAGAGGGTGGCCTAGCTGGTCATCAATGGGAGGAGAGGCCCTTGGTTCTGTGAAGGCTCTAGGCCCCAGTGTAGGGGAATGCCAGGGCCAGGAAGCAAGAGAGGATGGGTTGGTGAGCAGGGGTTGGGGGAGGGAACAAGAGATTTTTTTGGAGGGGAAACTGGGAAAGGGGATAACATTTGAAAGGTAAATAAAGAAAATATCTAATAAAAAATAGAAAAAAATAAATATTTCAAATATTTATCTATTTGTAACAAGGACACTACATCTAAATACAATAGAATGTACATAATAAAGTAATCATAAACCATTTAAAAAATTGTCCTTGTCCTATGGGACTTTTAAGAGAAATTTTTTGATTAGTAATTGATGTTTGTCTAGCTCACTGTGCATGGTGCCACCCCTTGGAAGGTGATGTGTGTGTGTGTGTGTGTGTGTGTGTGTGTGTATGTAGTACCATATATACACACACACACTACACACACATATATGTATATATGTATATATACATATATATGTAGTGACTAGTGCATATATACATGTCATATATATATACATACACATATATATACACACACATATATGTATATATACTGCTAGTGATCATGATGTAAATCACAGCAGTAGAAATCAAAAAAAAAAGTACAAGAAGAAGAAAAGAGCACCATGCCCCAAATATCTGCCTAGAGCTATAGAAATCATTGCAATTCTTCATTTCTGCACTTATTCCAATGGTTTCTGCTTGGGTGTTAAAAATACATCAAAGACTTGCTGAAAATAATGTTCTGAACCCAGGACAACCCTATTTCATACCTTCCTCCTCTAGTTCTTGTGAGTGTCCCTCACTGGTAGACTCAGTCTGGATCCACACGGAAGGGGAGGACTATGAGTTCCTGGCTTCTTGTTTGCATCTCTTTTACAGATCAACACTTTAACCAGACTCTCTCTCAACTAGAGAACTGAACAGGTTAGATTTTCACTTCTGATTTCCACTCCAGTTAGAGGCACTAATGATCACGGAAGGAGTCCAGATATTTTGAAGTAAGCGTGAGCTGGGTTACTGAGTGGTTAATCATGTGCTTTGATGAATCTTATAGATTTATTTTTAGAAAATTTCCCATCATAAAATATCCAGATTTCTTTTTTTAAGATTTATTTATTTATTATATCTTAAAGACACTATAGTTGTCTTCAAACACACCAGAAGAAGGCATCATATCACATTACAGATGGTTGTGAGCCACCATGTGGTTGCTGGGATTTGAACTCAGGATCTTCAGGAGAACAGTTAGTGCTCTTAACTGCTGAGCCATCTTTCCAGCCCCAGATTTCTTATTAAAATAATGACTGCTAATATTTAAGCAGCCTCCTGTAGTTTAATTAGAACTTCCATGATCATTTTTTAAATTTTTTCTTTTCTTTCTATCTTTTTTTCTTTCTTCCTTCCATCCTTTCCTTCTTGCTTTATTTGCAGTCCAGATTTTATCCCCATCCCCAGTCCACCCTCTGACTGTTCCACATCCCATACCTCCTCCCCACACCCCTGTCTCGATGAGGATGTCCCCACACACTACCCACTACCCCACCTGACCTCTAAACTCCCTGGGGTCTCCAGTCTCTTGAGGACTATATGCATCATTTCTGATTGAACACAGTCCTCTGCTATACATGTGTTGGGGGGATATCATATCAGCTGGTGTATGCTGCCTGTTTGGTGGTCCAGTGTTTGATAGATTTCAGGGGTCCAGATTAATTGTGACTGCTGGTACTCCTAGAGGTTTGCCCTCCTCCTCAACTTCTTTCAGCCTTTCCCTAATTCAACCACAGGGATCAGCAGCTTCTGTCCATTGGTTGGGTGCAAATATCTACATCTGACTCTTTCAGCTGCTTGTTGGGTCTTCTGGAGTGTGGTCATGCTAGGT
>JADRCC010530226.1:0-13613 GCA_019843855.1 Hylomyscus alleni
CCTGTCTCTGCCTCCCAAGTGCTGGGATTGAAGGCGTGTGCCACCACTGTCCGGTTTGTTTTCAGGATTGTTAAATGGCATGTCAAAGTAGATAATAGTTTGTTGATTTCAGCTAAACTGTTTAGACAAATGGTAGGTTTCCATTTATACTTTAAACCCTAGGCCCTGCAAACATTAAAGGTGGGCTTGGATCTCAGGCAACAAATGGCACAATGATCCATACTGCCCACCTCTACTCTACCTCTGCTTCTGCAACTTTTGTCTTCATACCTCCGCCTAGTTGCTGTGGCGTGATATAGCATGGTCTTTCTCACCTGTTTCCAGTCTCCCTTCTCAATTCAACTAGAATTAATCTCTTTCTTCAAGAAACTTCCAAGTTTTTTTGTCTTAACCTTTTTAAAATAGCTGTCTGTAGTCAGCTGCATTTACCGCTTCTCACTTTTACTAGCCAGTGTGCTCCTGATCACACTGATCAGTGTGCTTTTGATGACCCTTCTCTTCTGCCACAGGTGTGTATATCCAGGCACTGACTAAACAGAGCCACACTAAAATGCACCTAGCCATGTTTACATGCACAACTCTTTAGAGAGTAGAATGCTGCTGTATATAATGAATGGCCATTATATTTGAATTTGAGTGACTTAAGGCTTCGTCAGCAGTAGCCAACATCATGCAGTTTCCTTTCAGGGACAGAAGACAAAGAAGCAGCCATTTTTGGCTAAAATCAGTCAGCAGTACATAGAACCCTCGAGATGTCTAAGGAAACTGTGCTAGCAATAGAATATCCAGGGACAAACTCCAACCAAGGTTCTCAGAGACTTTTAGAAGAGATGTTAACATCTTTGTGATAAAATGTGGTTATAGTTCCAACTAACATGCCTGGCTTGAATACTGTAATGAAGACAATGACCTCAACTGCTGCTTGCTGGGACAGTGAAGCAGTCCGTACTCAGATAGATACAATCAATAACAGCACTCTTTATGTTCATATTCTAGTTTCCTAAATGTGTTGAGAAAAACAAGCCAGTATTCTATCCCAAGCCTCCTAAAACCTTTGCTCCTAACTCCTCTTTGAATCCGTGGGATACTATGAACTCTGCAAAGGACGCCAATATACAAAGAAATCTTGAGAGGTCTCACTGGCTCACTTCATACACTCATGATTTTACAGGTATGAGTTCATGCCAATACAAATAATGAAAAAAAATGGAACACTCAACAAATGCTATCTATCACAAGCTTCCGTTTTCTGATGTTCTTCCATGTTACTCATTATAAATAGAATCCAAATTAATGGGAAATCTGTTTCTCTTAAGTAGGTAATGGAGGAAGGGCTGGCTTATATTTATTGGTTCTAATTTATATTATAAAATGGGTAGGTTTTCCTATTTTTATAGAGTAGTTTAATTATCATTTTTCATTTACTCTATCAAAATAATAAGACAATGTTTCCATTAAGGTCTAGGTCCTATGAGCCCCCTTGAACTGGATGATTACCATGCAAAGGAGCTAGCACAACTAACTGGACAGACAGGATTTGACCCACAGCCTGTAAGTAATTGCAGTCAGCTCTCAGTTATTTGGGGGAGATTATCCAGGCCTTGTCTCCTTGCTCTTCCCATATCTTATGTCTTGTGTATCAGTGGCCACCTAAGCAAAAGGACAATCTAGTTTGTTTCCAAAGATAACTGAACTTATTGAAACTGATTCGGATATCCTTGTCACTATTGGAAAAAGAAAACTTCTTCATAGTATTCATTAAACACATTTTCTACCATGCTACTGTTGATAAAATAATTCATAAAAGAATTTGCTTACAGAAAGTAAAACTTATCTAGTGACTTCAGGATTTCTGATCAATTCTGGATCTCTGCAGAGTGGTGTATCTTACCATTCTCATTACTTCTGAAGAAATGACTGACTTCTTCCTGATAGTCACAATAATTGAGAGTTGGCTGAATTACAATCAAAAGCCAATAAGTTTCTTGTCTATATCAATAGACAATTGATTATATAAATGGCTTGAAAAGAAATTATCAAGCCCTGTAATATACAATCGTTAGACCAGTTATATAAAGAATGTGAAATGACCTAATATTCATGTATTGGTTTACTGAAGGCCTAAATTGTATTCTCTATAAATATAAATTTTGAAAACATAATTTTCAAAGCTATAAATTGTGGAAATATATATAACTATAAGCACATAAAATGTGGATAATTTTTAGATCACAACAAACACTTTAATTTTCTATTAGTTTCAGCATTTGTTAAGGGGATTCCAAATCAAACACCTGGATTGGGTCCATAAGCTGTGCTTTATCAGCCACCAAAGGGCTTTTAATCATTTTGATTATGTACCTGCAATGGGCACTTTCGGCACTACAATCGGCACTTTAGTTACATGCTCTGACACTGACGGGTGCTCAGTATGCATGACTAACTCCAGGAAAGCATGTTTTAGAGGTGACAAAAATCCCTGAGGCTTCTTAAAAAATGAACTGCACGTCCTGAGGCTAGAGATGTTGTTCAGTTGGTAGTGTGCTGCCTTAGTATGCACGAGATCCTGGTTTGATTTCCCAGCACTTCGTGAACCAGGCATCTATGATTTCAGTACTTGAAAACTAGCAGTAATATATTCAAGAGTTGAAGGTCATCTTCAGCTGCATATCAAGTTCAAAGCCAGCCTATGATATATCATAAGAAAAAAAGGGGCTGGAGAGATGGCTCAGTGGTTAAGAGCACTGACTGCTCTTCCAAAGGTCCTTAGTTCAATTCCCAGCAACCACATGGTGGCTCACAACCATCCGTAATGGAATCCAACACCCTCTTCTGGTGTGTCTGAAGACAGCAACAGTGTACTCATAAACATAAAATAAATCTTTAAAAAAAAAAAGAAAATACTAAAAGCTGTTGCTTACATGGCAGATACTATGAAAATCTGATATCCTATTTTTTTTTATTTTTTATTTTTTATTTTTTTTTGGTTTTTTGAGACAGGGTTTCTCTGTGTAGCCCTTGGCTGTCCTGGAACTCACTCTGTAGACCAGGCTGGCCTCGAACTCAGAAATCCACCTGCCTCTGCCTCCCAAGTGCTGGGATTAAAGGCGTGCGCCACCACCGCCTGGCCTATCCTATTTTTTTAATGGCAGATTAGTGACACGTATCAGAAAGCTGGGGTCTTTCTTTGCCTCATACTTACTAAATCTTGATTAGCTAAAGGTTATAATAATTAATGATCCAATATGGAAGTGCCTCCAACTAGGACAGTCCAGAAGGATCATCCTCCAGAAAGATCTTCCAAAGTCCTTTACTCTTTTAAGTCTATGCTACTGTTGCTATTTTATCACCACTCTTTTTTTTTTTCCTAACGTGGGGTGTCATGTAGCCTAGGCTAACCTCAGGCTTTCTATGTAGCCAAGGATGACCTTGAACTCCCAATCCTATCTCTAGTTCCCTAATGCTTGGATTATAGGCTTCTGTCATTATGCCCAGTTTTATGAAGCACAGCCAGCTGAGCCCAAGCTTCTAAGTAGTACCTCACTAAATGAACTCTATCCCTACCCGCCCCCAGACACACACTCATAATCACTACCTTTCCCCTCATGTGGACATGCATAGTCTTCTTTCTGATGTTTTATTTAGCATAGTATTGTAAAAATTTTCAAACATACAGAAATAATTTTCATTTAAGACCTATTTATTCACCAGCCAGATTCTACCATCAACGCTAGATCATTCTTTCACATGATCTAGTCCCTCTAACCATCCATCAATAATTTTATTATTGTTACACATTTTAAAGTATAGACCTTAGTATACTTAATCCTTTAAGATTTGACATGCATACCATTTACCTGAGTTAAAAATTTTAGTTTTCTGTTCTTCATTCATTGTGAAGTATGCATTCATTAAAACTGTACAAATCTTAAGTGTACATCTGTCAAAACAAAAGCATACAGCTTTTATTCAAGCTTCTGCCACAAAACAGACCTATACCACCTCTCCCTTCTCCCCCCTCCCCCGCTGCCACATACATAGCTACGGTAATAATATCCTGAATATGCTTCCTATTTTTGCAAAGTAAAAGAGAAAGATGTATTTATTTGGGTCCAATGTCTTCAAATAAACAGTGAGGTATCTTAGTCTGTGCCCCCCCTCTCCTACCTACTGAGATGTGAAATAGGTATGGAATTGGCCTGTTTGTGGCCATATCATTATAATATTATATTTATTAATTAGTTTATTTTTCCCCTTTTATTCCACTGGTACAGCAAGAAAAATTCCATCCTGCCTTAAAACCTCCCAGACCTTTGGATGGTCGAATCGCCCGACTTTTGCAGAACCAACGACCTCTGGAGCCTACGGTGCAAACACTACCTCCCTGTCCAGACTGTACACCTAGAGTTTTGTGTGCTTTTCATACATTTATACCCAGTTCTACAGAAATGATGGCAATGAATGGTAACCTCCTGTCTGGAATAACCAATAAAAACCAAGATATTGAAGAGAAGATTAAGGAAGAACAAGGCTTGATGTCTACCTATACACACCCAACTTGTTATGAATCAAAAGACTTGACTAGTCTTTATGACCTACAATCATTTCCAAAGATCACAGACACTAAAAAGACAGATGATTTGTACTGGAGACAGCTGAAGATGAAGCCCCTACCCATATCCTGCTCTAAGTCAAACCATTACATTGACTATGAATCACTTAAGTCTGCCTACCATGACCCATATACTATGTGTCCAAACCCCGTTCGCCTCAGTAAGTCTAATATTCTTCAAAACAAAACAGATATAGCTGATTTCACTTTTGACAACTTTCCAAGTAAACCAGAATATTTCGGCATGGACATGGGAAACAATGAAGAAATAAGACCTATTTTAGATTGGATTCCTAGAGCTGGAGTGCCCAAGCATCATTCCAATCTGCGAGAGCTTAAGAACGCATTTTCAAAGTCCATGGCACAAAAGCGTTTGCATAACTCCATTCAAGAAGAACAAAAAGACCTCCGAGATAAACTGCATTGTGGGATGAGACATCACTTTTATGGCTACAATGGCCATTATTTCTATAATTGAGATATTCCCTTGGGTCTCAGCCTCTTGCAAGAAAATAAAAAAATGTCACAGAGTGCCCTGCATTTGGCTAGATTCTGTTTCTATATTAAGCCATAATGACATTAATGAGGTTGTGTTTTCAAGAATTTAAGTTAGGATCTGGTCAGAGGGACCAAAATAATGTCCTGACTTCCCAAAACATTTTTAAGTTTATCAACAAAATATCAGAGCCAGAAAAAAAATAGTGTTTAATCTCATCTTCAAATTATACTCTGAAGAAGTTTTCCAAAATCATGAAAATCAATGTGTAGACAAAATTCACATCATCATTTTGTGAGAATTGAAAAAATTGAAAAAAATTCAAATATTGAAGATTTGACAGCTATAGAATGTATCATGCTTTAATAAAATTAGTATATCAACAATCTCTTTCTGTAAGTGTTTTAACAAAATAATGGGCAAAAAAGGTAAAATTAATCTCTGAGTTCAAGGCTAGCCTGGTCTATATAAGTAAGTTCTAGACGAACCCTAGTCTTAAAAAAAAAAAAAAAAAAACGGAGTGGGATAGAATTCAAAGCCTCAGTTAACTGAGGGTGGAGTGGCTCTCCAAGCTATATACCTTCAATAAAAGTATGTTGACAAGTCAGTGGGAAAGATGAACCCTGAATGTTCTGTATGTACACATTACAGGTTATATGTGTTTCCTTCCCCTTAGCCTTCCTTTTGATAGAAAACATCTATTTTATATGGATAAAATTATTTTGTGATGACCCAATTTATTAGATTTGCAATTTTGGCAAGAAAAGGTGTGGCTTGGTGCCAGTTACTCCAGAGCCCAACACCTTCATCTTTGACAGGTTTACCTATTATGTAGCTAACTCCCAATGCAAGCCAACACATCAGTACACCCGAGGTCTATTTTTAAAAGTTCCCTATCCAGCTCTGTGTGTTTGTGTGCCCATCACAGCACCAGTGTGGGGATCAGAAAGCAACCTTAGTGAGTCTTCCACTGTGGGGTCCAGGGACCCAGCTCAGGTCATCATGCTTATATGGCAAGTGGTTTTACTCACTGAGGCATCTTACTGGTCCAAGAAATATATTATAAAAATAATTTACCATGACAAGCTTAGCAGCATGAAGGAGTTAGGAGTTGGGATAAGCTGAGTTGCTTAGAAGAGGCTCAGATGAGAGCAGCTACTTGAGTGAAAACATGAAAGAGATCAGCTGAGCTTCCCAGAAAAGGTTCAAGCCACTTGAACTGCCTAACTGAACCTCCAACATGACAAGCTACTTCAAAAATGTTCAGTGAGTCCCCAGCTTTTGTGAACTGTTGCCTGGGCTGAGGCAGGCTGTGATACACCTGACTGAGTCATTTCTAGTCCTGTCTATAACCTCTCACCTATATTCCTCTAAGTAATGCCAGTAAAACTCATTGACTCACACACAACACAAAAGTTACATGTTTTCAATTATTTTTTTGTCCTATAACCGACATGTAAATTCCTTAAACCCATTCTGAGATAAAATGAATTATAGGTAGGTACTTAATTTCCATATTGAAATACTTAAACTGTATGTAATATAATCAATCACATGACAACTTCTGAATCATAGTCTTTATAGACTACTGGCTGGAGTGTGCTCAGTGGTAGAATCCTTCACTAGCATCCTAAGGCTGATCCATAACACCACAGTTTATAAGTTCTGGGGAGAGAGCCCTTTTGCTTTCTAGCAGAGAAAAGCACTTGTTCTCCAACCATAAAGACCCGCATAAGTCAGCCGGGGACCCAACCATGCTTATAAAAGGAGCCCTTGGTGCTCACCAAGAAAGAAAGATCACCAGGGCTTGCTGGCTTCCTGCCCACCTAAGCTCCACATCCAAGGAAAGATCTTGCCTCCAAGGAATAAAGTAGAGGGTGATAGAGGGAAACATTTCAGCATGCACATATTCGTGTCTCACATGCGCGCACACACACACACACACACACACTTTAAAAATGCTTTTGGGCTGACAGATGACTCAGTGGGCAGAGGCACTTATATGAAGTCTGATGACAGTGGCATTCATGCACCTGCACTTAAAACATTTTAAAAAAAAAAAGTAAATGTTTAAATACCTTTTAAAAAGTCATTGGGATATCCAAGGTGATAGGAAATATAGTGAACATGTTAATTTAATCCTTTTATTATCTAGTCATAGAATATGCCACAGAACTGGGCTTCTAAAGAGCAAATGATAAAAGACACAACTCCACAGTATAGGAACTCAGTTTCACCCTTTCTCTTTTACAATTGTGACACACACACACACTCACACACACACTCACACACACACACACACAGGCAACTCCTTCCATGTGGATCCTGAGGACTGAATTCGGGTTGTCAGGCTTCACAGCAAGCAACTTTACCCACTGAACCATACTATACAGGTCCAAGGGCTTGAAGTTCTAATCATCAATTTTCCTTGGGTCTCCAGGATGTCTACTGTATTCTAATAAACTGCCATGTGGAAATACCACAGCCTTCTCTTCCCTTTAGTGAGCAGATACCTATACTCTATGTAGTTCATTAAAAAGGTCATTGGTAACGGGTCTTAATGGAAGATTCCACGCTGAAGAAGACTATCCATCCAATTTCACGTACTCTTTAAAAAACACAGGAAAACTTTAGTTTGGTTGTTAGAGTATGCCTTATGCTACAAGCACACAATTCGCACAAAGGCATCGGAAAGCTGAAAACTCCAGACAAGTGAGTAGCACGGCAACATCCACACCCAGAGAGTCCACAACCAGGGAATCTAGTACCGTATAATTCTGCCTAAGAACTAAAGGCTCACTGCTGCACGCTCCAAAGGCCAGAGAATCTAGAATTGCTTGTCCCACAGTTAAGAAGGGAGGTATGGCTCCTGAGGAGACAGCAGGAATGCCCTTCTCTGCTGCTTTGTTTCCTCTGGGCCCTCAACCAGTTGCATTTGCCTACCCATTTTGGATGAAAGAGGATTTATCTTACTTAGTCCACTGACTTTGAAATGCCAGTTTCTTGGAGATAATTCATTGATGAACCTAGAAACAGTACTGGCTCCCTCGATATCATAGAATCCAGGCAAGCTGACAAAGTTACCCACCTCAGCATGTACAAAATTTCAGATTTGCAAGATGAAGTTCTATGTACAGATATTGGTCAGTTGCATAATATGCTGCCAAACAAAACATAGCAAATTCTATACGGTGTGTTTCATCACAACAAAAAGGAGGAAATTAAGCCAGGCAGTGGTGGCACACTCCTTTAATCCCAGCACTTGGGAGGCAGAGGCAGAGGCAGGTAGATTTCTGAGTTCAAGGCCAGCCTGGTCTACAGAGTGAGTTCCAGGACAGTAAGGGCTATACAGAAAAACCCTGTCTTAAAAAAAAAAAAAAAAAAAAAAAAAGGAAATTAAACTACAATAGATCTAATTAAGAAAGCCATCTTAGTCAGGGTTTCTATTCCTGCACAAACATCATGACCAAGAAGCAAGTTGGTCAGGAAAGGGTTTACTCAGCTTACACATTGCTGTTCATCACCAAAGGAAGTCAGGACTGGAACTCAAGGAGGTCAGGAACTCTCTTTCTACTCCTGACTGTCCTAGAACTCACAGAGATCTGCCTGCCTCTGCCTCCTAAATTCTGAAGGTGTGCTCCACCATGTCCGGTAATCCTATCTTCTTAATGTTTACATTTCAGTGGGATGAATTTAGACCTTCCTGAGAGGTTAATTCATATTGCAAAAATGAGAGTAGGAACTCAGGCCCTTTAGTTTTACTTAAAGTGTATAATATATGCTATTTAAAGCATCTATTAAAATGCACTTCTCCTCAATCAAAATATGTAACTGAGGCCACAAGGAGTCTGCTGTTTGGAGGCAAATAATGTGCTCTGTCCATGCTAAGTCTAGGGCTTGTTTATGGACTGAAAGGAAACCATCTCTGGCTGTACTAGTAGCTGTGGCTGTACTTCTCAGCAAATAAGAAGTATAGCTCAGAGAAAGTGGCTTGGAGCAGCTTTGGCAGGAATGTCTAGGTAATGCTGCTACACTTAAATCTAAAGCATCAAATCCAGTTATTTCCTGTAATCGAAGAACATTTTAATAGTTATTTGTTCATTGTTTTAAAAAATGTAATTCATTATATTGTTCAAAAGAGAGGCATTTGCTTTAAGTATTTTTTTTTTTTCAAGATAGGGTTTCTCTGTGTAGCCCCGGTTGTCCTCGAACTCATTCTATAGACCAGGCTGGCCTTGAACTCAGAAATCCACCTGCCTCAGTCTCCCAAGTGCTGGGATTAAAGGCATGGGCCACCACCGCCCAGCATTTGCTTTAAACAGTTACAACTCGTATCAGCCACTATCCTTCCTAGAGTACCTAAAGCAATGGTTTTGATATAGGGTTGAGATGCCAAATCTTTCAAATTCTGACTCCATTTTAGAGAACCTGTCCTAAGTAAACTAACAGGCTGGTGCCTAGCATTAGTTTCCAAGTTGCTCTCCAACACAACCCGAGCCAAAACCAAACACTCCCCTCCACATACACATACAACACAAACAACAGCAACTCATAGCCGACCCATTTACAAGCTAAAAATGGTATCTTCTGTTCCACAAAGAAAAGACTGAGAGGACAATGACTTCAGTGAGGACTACATTTTCTTTGGAGAAATATGGAAGGCAGTATTAGGACTTGGTTTAAGGACATATTGAATGTCTACAGATTTCCTACACCAGGTCTTTAAAAATATCAAGAACTTGACCAATAAGCCTATCTAAGGACTATATCTGAATGCTCAAAGAGTACCCTCAAAGGCTACAAAAAGTCTTGACTATATTGTGAGTTCCACTGTTTTATAGTAAGATGTGGCAGTCCAATATTGTATTTGAGAGAAACTGGGATTAAAGTTAGGACAGTTTGAAAACAATGAAAATATATCAGACTTCCCTATCTATAGATTCCACATCCATGTCTAGAGAAATCAGCAGGTCACATCACACACTATGTAGTCAGGCTTACAAAATTCTGGCAAATACTGAGTGATATTTCCCCTAAGTGACACCATACAGCACTGTATTTGGCATTATGTTATAATCTAGAAATTATTTAAATATTGAGGAGATTGTGTAGATTATATACAAATATTACACCATTTCATGTGAAGGACTTAAAACACCCATGGAATTCTGTATGGGTTCTGGGGATTGTTCTGGAATCAACTACCCCTGGGAATACCTAACAACTATACTCACACAGACTGACATCTTTGAGCAGACCATAGGACCAGTGGCTGGAAAGAGAACTGTGGAGATTTTAGACCAGCCTTCTAACATCTCGTGTTAATCTGACAGTGGAAGAAAGGTGGCAGAATATAAACAAGCTCAACCAGAATATGTGGGTTTATACTGAGAAGGACCCGGCACACACCAGGCATCTACAAACACATGACAGAATATGTCAAGACTAGACAGAACATAGGGAATGGAACGGGAGAGAAGAGTAATTTAGAAAACTTCCAGTGGCTGAATTTATCGTGTCAAGAGAGTTAGTTTTGAAGTACAACAGGAAAGTGTGCTAACGAAACTTCCATCTCCAATACGGTCAGAAGGGATGCAAGTCTAGCGGATTCCCAAGAATCCAGGCAAATCCTGTTTGTCCCTTAAAGCTTGCCTGCACACCCTCCTTGTTTTTCTACAAACACTAGGGGAAGAAAAACAGAGACTCCAGGTAGGATACGATCCTGTCTGCCATTTGTGCGCACCTTCCTCAGCTTTGAGGCTCTCATTGGGAGAGCAGGGAAAAGATGGTTTAACAGAGTGAAGGTCACCAGCAGGCGTCCACTGCGAGGCCGGTGCAGCTGCGCCAACCAGAAAGTCTTGACCAAGTCTGGGTAAAGGTCGCCAGCTGACCGGGCGGAGGTCTTAGTATTCCCAGTGGGCGGAGGTCGAAAGAGTCCTCGGCGCAGAGTGTTATCTGAGCCCAGCCACACCCGGAGCCCGAGGGAACCGCCGCCTCGCTACTCCGCTCGCCAGCTCGCCGGCGGGAGGGTGACGTCATCAACGTCCACGCTTTACGTCCAAAGACCGGTCGTAAGTGTCGGGCAAACGAGGCCTCTAGAGGAAGGGCGCCCTCTGGGCACATCCTACCATGCTAGCCCGTATGCGCGCGCACCTCTGGCGCTCCCAACCCTGGAGCCAATGGAGTGAGGCTACGTCACGGCGCAGCAAACGGCGCTGCTGCACGTCGGGCCGCGGGAGGGCAGAACAAGTGTGGTTGCACCGACACCGGTACATAGGCGCGGGCCGGCGTGTCCTTGGGCTAGAGAGCGGGACGTCTGTCTTCGGAGTCGGAACATTTGTGGTGTTGACCGAGCCGGAGCGGTGAGCGCGCGACGGGAATGCGGGGCGGGAAGGGGGCGAGGAGGCCAGGGCAGGCCTGACCTACAGAGACAGCAGAACTGTGGCACGAATGGGGATGGAGACGGCGTGGGTGCAGGGCCGGGGCCCGGAGTTCTAGAGGGAACTCGCCCGCCGCATCTTCTGAGAACAGAAGCTGCTGTTTCCTGAGGATTGGGCCGGTTCTTTTCCTGTTTAAGCATCTGGAAGGGTGGGTTTCTTCAGTCCTCTTTGGGTGGCCTCGTGTTCACCCCTGGGATCTCAGAACTCGAGAGTGAGAAGGTTCCTTCCCGAGCCGGACTAATGCAAGAGAGAGAGTGACTTAACCTCCTAAATGAGACCTGAGCAGGCGGAAGGATCTTCAGCCTCCCAGCCTCATTGATGTGTTCTCCCTTATCTTTAGAAGTAACTTTAATTGGCAGCACAGACAGCAATTAAACATTCTGAAATGTTAAGAGCTGTAGTGGTTTTGGTTTAATGAAATTGTCCAGTTTCAAATTTGTGACTTTTTGACCTTGCCTTCTTCTGAAACTGAGGTTTGAGCCGTGGGTTTCTATTTCCCTTCCTTGGGCATGAACCTGTCTTGAGCATAGACTGGCTTTAAAGGAGGGTCTCCTAAATAATGTGTTTGCTAGTGAAGAATATTGCAAGTGGACGGAGTTAGATAGCATCCCGCCTGGTGTTAGAAGACGTAAGAATAGTAATGGGTTGGTAGTTAAGCGATTTGAATGATCACTGGGATCCTGTAGTATGTTTTACTGTAAAAAGTTACTTGAACTGTTGGGTCTTTTCCTTTTTAGAATTAAAAATGGGTGATGTTGAAAAAGGCAAGAAGATTTTTGTTCAGAAGTGTGCCCAGTGCCACACTGTGGAAAAGGGAGGCAAGCATAAGACAGGACCAAATCTCCATGGTCTGTTTGGGCGGAAGACAGGTCAGGCTGCTGGATTCTCTTACACAGATGCCAACAAGAACAAAGGTAAGTGGAGGGCTGCTGTTAAGTCATAGCACAGGTTGCATGGGTGTAACCAATGCTGACTTATCATGTGTGTAAAACACTTAACTGATGATCTCTTTCTGTTTAGGCATCACCTGGGGAGAGGATACTCTGATGGAGTATTTGGAGAATCCCAAAAAGTACATCCCTGGAACAAAAATGATCTTCGCTGGAATCAAGAAGAAGGGAGAAAGGGCAGACCTAATAGCTTATCTTAAAAAGGCAACAAATGAGTAATTCCACTGCCTTATTTATTACAAAACAAATGTCCCATGGCTTTTAATGTATACCATAATTTAATTCATACTCCAAATTCAGATCATGAATGGCTAACAATGTTTTTGTTGGACGGTCCTGACCTAAGTAAAATTGACTTGTCGTAAAATGGATATGATCTTTTTTAAAGCAACAATTCCAGTTGTATCCATGCGATCAATGCTCTCCCTTTCTCAAGATAAGATTGGACTTAATTAGTAATGGTTTACTTTCCATTAAATAAGGGGGTATTGCCTCAAACCTATTAAATGGTTTTATACTTAGATTTATATAACTGGGAATATGAATATGTTTAAACACTGGGAAAATTCTAACACTGTCTCAGAAACAAGAAGACTCCCCTGTGTTTCAGTTTGTGTTCACTGGCCTCTTACTCACTGGCCTCTTACAGGCAGTGGCTAAACACCAGGAAGCAACTGTCTCTCCTTGACAATGCTGTTTTAATTAGAGTTCCCTACGTCCAGGATGCTGCCTTTTACCACTGAAAGGCATTTACTTCGGTTTGTGTGTGATATCAAATAAAGAGTATTTAACACTTCTTTGTAGTTGATCTACAAGTTAAAATGCTTTTAGGAACAAGCAAGTTAGGCCCTTTAAATTCTCTATTATCTAAGACTAAGTTGTAATTCAGAATTGTCCTTAAATACCCACTCAGAAACACATAACTGGAATTTCTGTCTATGCGTGACTGGGAATGGCACTCTTTGCCAACTTATGAGATGGAAAGATGAAAATAAAGGAGATAGTTTGTAAGTTATCAATAGTAAGGAGATAATTAAAAACAATCACAGATCATGATCTCTTGATTGTGCTTTGTTTAGTGACAGTTGACAAAACTGTAGTTGTTTAAACTTTCC
>JADRCC010530237.1:0-11926 GCA_019843855.1 Hylomyscus alleni
ATGCTTTGTCCTATCAGCTGATGTCCCCTTACCAACATAGACCATTGTCCACTGGAGAAAAGAAAGAAGGTGGAACGTAGGATGGGGAAAAGAAAGAGATGAAGGAAAGGAGGAAGGAAAAGAGAAAGGATTTGGAAGGTGGGAAAGAAAGGGAGAAAGCAGGGAAGGAGAAAAGAAAGGAACTAAACAGCACAAGCCACAATTTTTTCTTTTTATTTTTTTTTTTTCTCAATTGTTTTTTTTGCCATACAGCTTGGTATTGATGTCTTCCCTGTTGGTCAGGGACTTCACTACAAATGCCTCATTTTTATAGATCTATGATTAAGCTGTTCAAAGAGCAGGGGTTTTTTGCTTCCTGTTTATACACTCATTCTACTTTGACTTATATGGACCAAAGAAAAGCATTGGAACCCATTTTTCTCTTCCCTCCCCTGTTTAATGGTAATGGAACGTCCTGACATTTGGGAAGGGGGCACTCTTTTGTTTTCTTATTACAGCAATTCATCTTTCTTTGGGGGGAAAAAGAGAGAGAGCTGACTATTGGATGGAGATGTTTCTATGGAATCTTTCTCTGGTGACTCGTAATCTAAAGCTGCTGAATCCAGGGAAGGTGGTTTTAACCACAGTATTTAATCTTAGGGAGACATTTACTGCAGAGCCTCTTGTTTTGCCTTGTTTAATATAAACCACAGGGGAGGTGTTTTTTGGTTATGTCATTTCATAAAGCAGAGTGAGAGATGAAAATCCACAGTCCCGTTTCAGAATCGCTGTATCCCCTGCAATGCTGGAAGAGATCGAAGCCTCAAAAGACCACCGACAAGAACGCTAATAATGACGACGGCATCAGGAACACACTAACACTCAGGAATGAGAACAACTACACTCCACAAAGGAAAAGGGAAAAGGCTGACGATTCCTGGCATCAGGCACACCTGGGCTTTCCTTACATACCCGACTCCCCACCTACATTCCCACAAGCTAGGTGCCTTTGCTAAGCTCAGCTTCTTCTCTAAAACAGGAGAATAAATAGTCCTTGTAAAGTTGTTACCACTGTTACATGGAGTGTTGATGGTAAAATTCTTAACAGTTTCTAGCACATAATAAATATTCACTGTGTTATTTTCATTGTTACAAGTAAATGCATAGTCTATTGTCAGCCTATTACTTGTTTGAGGATGTTTCCAGGTGCCTGGGGTGCAGCCCTGAAATAGCCATTATTAGTTGTCTCCACTTAACAGACTAATTAAGTGGAAGCTCATGGGTTCAGAAGCTGCAAAGGAGAAGTCCCCTTGGTTTTGGAAAATATATCACATTTCATCTAAAAACAATCAAGTTGGTTACAGGGCTGAATAGATCCTGGGAAGGTCATTAGTTGAAGTTGGCCATTGTTAAACCTATAGTCAAGCAATGAAGAATCAAACTTTCAGGAAAACCACAATGATGATTTTAGGGGTAAATATTAATGACGGTCCATCTTGAAATATCGTCAGCAAAAGGGAAATTGTTTACACCTGGGTCTGGGATCACTAAACCCCATCAGGAACAACTGGATCCAGGCCCTGTTCTGTCCTCTGCTTTCCACCTGCAACATGTTCAGCTCTGCCTCTCTCTGTTAACCAGCTTTTCTGACAGAATCCGCAGATACAAACATGCACTGGAAATCTGAGCGCCCACCCTCACTGGTATAGCTCCACCAGTGTCCAGCCTCTTTGCTTTCCAAAGCCTGTTGATCAATAGTCTGATCAGTCCTAGGAAGATGTATTGGGGGGAAAATGTAAGTGACAAACCTCACAAAGATTACTCGGAATGAGAAAAAAGCAACCCAGAGAAAGGGTAGGATAGAAAAGTTATCCAGGAGGCTGGGAAGTTAGAGTGAGTGACTCTAACTCCAGTGGGTGCTCTACTCCCTATAGGTTTGTGCAAACCAAAATTGCAGAGTCTGCAGAAAGAGGTCTATCCTGAGAACAGAATCTGAAAACTATAGGTCTCTGAGGCTGATGATCTCTGAGACATGAGTAGAGGGGAGATCTTTTCAGAGCTGGGCCTTTGGAAGGCAGTGTGAAAGCAGGGCTGCCTTCCAAACAGGTGGGAGAGGGAGTTGCACTCTGTATCATGATGTGTGCCTGTGTTTCTTGCCATCCAGAGAGTGAGGCTCTGAATCAAGGCATTCTTTCTCTGCCTACAATTGGCAGCAGAGGCTGCAGCAAAACTGCAAACACAGCAAAGCCAGGGGCTGAAGATGGGTCCTTGGATGTTGGAGGTGGAATAAACAATGACATCAGTTTAGAGTCAACTTAAAGTGTCACTACTCACATTTACAGTCTGTAAACACAGTACAGAGAACCTAGAAATCTGGGTTGGATGGAAAAGTTATGTTATCCAGGAGGATAGATATACTGAGTTATACTGAGTATATTAAGCTTCCTTGGGCTCCCTAGTGATTAGAGAGGTTGTTTTCAACCTATGGTTCCAGATCCCCTTGAGTTCAAATGACTTTTGCACAGGGATCACATATCAACTATCCTGTATATGCAACATTTACATTAGAATTCATAACAGTAGCAAAATTATAGTTATGATGTAGCAAAGGAATAATTTTATGACTGGGGAGAGGGGTGACAACATGAGGGGGTATATTAAAGCTTTCATGCATTTGGAAGGTTGAGAACCACCACACAGGAACTTGTTCACCCAGAAATCACAGGGTTTAAGTTGGAGTTGAGAGATCTGCATTAAGAGTAAAATATGCAAACCATTGTCCTCTAGACCTGAAAGATGTTTGAAAAAAGAATAGAGGAGAGTCCCTGAGATAGCTGGGATCCTCCACTTGCCTCCTGGGGTCTTGATAATTTCTCAATATCCAAACTTTATTTTCTTTCCCTTTAAAATAAAAGTAAAACACTTAGCTGGCAGTTGTCAATAATAAATTCTTCTGAAGTTCAAATAAGGCATCTGGCATATAGATGGCATTGAAGGTTATTGTTAGAGCTATGTTGTTTTCTTTCTTTGTTTTTATTTATTTTGTAACAGAATCTCATGTAGCCCAGACTGACCTGGAATAAGTGGTCAAGAATGACCTTGGACTCCTGGTCGTGTCCTCTGAGTACTTGGCCTGTAGGCACTCATCACACTTGTTTCATGTGGAGGGTAGGTTCAAACCCAGGTCTTCATACTCGGGACTGAATCCAGATCTTCACACATGATAGCACTCTATCAACTGAGTTACAACATCAATAAGTGGACTATTCTTACTTAATGTCAACAAAATCGTGGTTTCATTTGTTCTCCTTTTTGCCAGTGCACAGCAGGAAACATTCCTGCAGCAAAGATGTTTACTTAAAGCCATGCCTTTAGAAGTGTGGGTTAGTCTAAAGATTCCAGTTCCAGGCAAGTGGAGTTTTTTTGTTTGTTTGTTTTGTTTTTTATTATTATTATTTACATTTCAAATGTTATCCCCTTTCTGGGTCCCCCCCCCAAACATCCTATCCTATCCTCCCTCCCGCAGCTTCTGAGAGTGTTCCCCCACCCACCCAGTTTTACAAAATAGAAGGAGGTCTTAGTAGAAGAGCTGGGCAGTCTGCAGGTGAGCAAGATGGGTTTCTGGAAAGGCAGAGGGATTCTTCAGCACAGAACTCAAAACACACAACTCCCTCCAGTCAGCAGCCACACCCTGAGACACCTGGCCTCTCCCCTTACCCCTTAAGACCTTCTGCTGCCAGAGGTGAGGGGAAGTCTAGTTACCGCCCAGCAACAGACTCTGCGTCCTTAGCGTCCTTAGCGACAGGGTTGCAATGCCCCACCACGAGCTGGCCATGTGATTGGCTGGATTCCTGAGCTCCACACCCAACGTTCTGAGTTGATTTTTAGACAGAAGCAGTCGTGCTTCTGAGCTCCCTGGGTAGGAAGCACCACTTTGGCGGTAAGACTGCTTGCCCCTTTGATCCTTCCTGGGGATGGTCTCAAGGTTGATGCCCCACTAGGGGCAAGTAGGACAAGATAGTCTCAAATCTGTGTTTGGCTTTCTACACCTATAATTTCAAAGAGCCTGGTGGTGGGCAGAATGAGGTCTCTTCTGGGGTGTTAGTGCTGTCCACACTAAGTGAACTGAAACAGTGGGAAGGTCCCTGTTGTAGCTGTCAGAACAGAACACTGGAAAGACCTCTGTCTTCTCCTTCCTCCTCCAACCTTGGTGAGGCAGCATACCCTCTCTGGACTTTAGTTTCCCATCTGTAAAGGAAGCATTTAAACCAGAGTAAGTTCTAGAGGCTTCTCGAACTCTCTGAAAAGAAGGAGTCAGTCAGGTTCAACTAGCATCCCTCCGGCTTAAACACTCAGGGGTTATCTCAAGCTGGTTTTCATTTGCAGAGTCCTTAGCTATGGGTACAGACTGGAGAGATCGTATCCTTTTTCGATATCACTTTGTCTTCTGCATTCACAGAAAGTCTCTGAGCATAACAGGAATTACTCTTGAATTCACAAATGGGGAAAAGGAGTATCAGAACTGAGTGTCCATTTTTCAAGTGTTCTACTAAAGCCTGGCTTTCTGCTCTGCCCTCAGGACAGTCCCATCCCAGACCCTGAAGTGAGAAGGTTGTACTCTCCAAAGGACTCAGTATGCTTGCTTTGCAGTCCTTTTTCCCAGATTGTGAGATCCAACTACACATAGCACTTCCTTCACTGGTAAAGCAAGAATGGTTGTGGCTATTAAGAATATCTTCCACCCTGGCTGTGGAGATGGCTTAGCCTTTCAACCTGAGTTCACTTCCTGGATCATACATTGGAGAAGGAAAAAACTGATTGCAGCAGGTTCTTCTCTGAATTACACATGCACACACACACACACACACACACACACACACACACACACACACCGTGAATATAATTTTAAGGATGTAATAAGTAATTTTATTGAGAGTGCTAAATGAGTATATGGTGACACCCTTTATATCCAATCTTCCTAGGCCCTAGGATTTAATAGTAGAGAAGCATATGTAATGCAATTTGTACATAGCATAGAAGCTTCCACCCCCTAGAAAGAAAGTGAGACTTCTCCAAAAAGCATTTAGAATAAATAAATTGCTTATATCTGAACTGGATCAGGACTAGCTGTAATAAAGCAGGTGAATTATTTGGTAAGGATTGAGGGGAGCTATTTTAACAAGGGTTTTTAGACTTGTAGTCTTGACTTCTCAAAGGGCAAAGATGCTACACTCTTCACATAAGAATTTCATCTTCTGCTTTAAGGAAAATTCATGGAATATCATGATTGTACTGTTCTTGTTTTTTTTTTTTCAGATATCTTTCATTGTCACCATAATAAAGTCGTCTATGTAATCCCTTCACAAGAATAATGCCAGTAGGTCATGGTGTTATTGCTGAGGATAAATCCATAGTTACTTGGACTTGTTTATTTTCCTTCTCTAAGGATCTGACAAGATTTGGAGAGGGACCATGTCTTCAACTTGGAAGACCCCACACAGTTCAGTGCCAATGCCAGAGATGATAGTGAAAATTATTGGAAGTAAACACTTTCGCTACTTCGTAGAAAAGCCAATGATGTAAGTTTCTTCTCTGAAAAATGACTGTTTCTTAGATAATAATCATTTTTTTAAACCAAGAACTTTTAAAAGTGCCATCTTTACTAAATTAAGCCATTAAAATGTAAAAAAGTAGAAATAAAACAGTGTTGATAACTCCGTGAACAATTTTTCTGATACTTTCATCTTTATAATTCCCCAATTCTCTTTAATTACTTGGGCTGATTTTCCAAATAGATGGGTAATATGCACATTATGACACTTATAAATATTAATGGAGTATCGCTGCTTCTCCTAGTTGAGTTTGTAAGCCACCACATGCACTAATCTGGTGGTGAGAGGGAGATAGGGAGGCAGACTATTAGTCAATTGTGAATTACAAGGGTAGGATTAATAATGAATCACAGCTTGTAAGGTTTTCCCTTGTTCTTTTTACATTTGTTCCTTCTCTAAGCAAACTTCTCAGAGCTCAGCCAAACACGTGTTTCTACTGTTCCAATAATGACAGAATGTTTGAGGAGGGTCATTCAGACATCTTCAAAGTTAACTAGGTACTTGGCACAGAAGAGCATGACAAGCTCTTTCCTCTAGATTTTTAGCTGTTATTGAAAGAAAAGAATACCAATTAGACCTATTTTCTTACAGAAAGTTGGTAGCTAGTTGTCTTTCCCTCCAAAGATAATTTCTCTGTTTCTTTCTGCTGTTGTCATTGAACATAGCTGTGGGAAGTCATGCTTATTAAAGTCAAGACAATCACCCAGAGCATACTTAAAAATGAACATCTGGAGTCCAACTTAAGACAAACTGATGCAGAGTCACTGGATGAAGGTCCTATGACCATTGTCATCCGAATGGATATGCAACACCAATTGCTTTTGCTGCTTCACTACCAGCATTGTCATCCAGAGTAATTCCAATATGAAGGATGTCATCAGTCATTTGTGCATAGACTAGCTAGTGAGCAAGCCAGGATGGGGCCCATGATTTTGAAATCTTTACATAGCAGAGTGATGGGAGTTTTAGTTATAGACCTGTTTCTTCCTAGTCAGCTGACACTGAGAAAAATGTAGTGATATGTCTGGTCTTCTATTCTAATCTATAAAGTAGAAATTTAATGACACCTGCAGAGAAGGTTGACGGAATTAAAAGTATGTGGACATTTTGCATTGCCCAGGATATCTCATGTATCTAATAAGTGATTCTGCTATTGTTGTTGAAGTACAACCTTCCAAGGACATAAAGTGTTTAATGAAAACCATATACCATCCTATGAAAAGGTTTTCATTTCATTAATACTCTATGCCTAAGAAGCAGGATATATTCTACTTTATAGATGAAGAAACTATGATGTGGTAAATGACCATTTCAAGATCTTTACCAATCTTCTGTCACTGAATGAAAAGCAAAGAGAATTAGCAATGGAGCATACTCCTACCAGGACTCCAATGCCACCATACCTCTTTATTCTCTTGTAAAGATGACGGGGTCTATCCTATTCAAAGCCTCTTGTTTTAAGAGTGTCAAGTGTAGTTTCTTTCTAAAAAGAAACTGAGGGGGAGCCTTTGCTTAAATAGTAAAGGAGTAAATGGTGCACTAAGTAAACTGTGAAGCAGAAGCCACAGTTCTTGCTCATGAAACACTATAAAAGTTGTATTATTTTATAGTGAGACATGTTTTCTGTGAACTTCATGCTGTTGTTTGTTGACTGCCATAGACAATTAACATGCTTTGTTAGAATAATCTTCTGCAGTTCGAGAGTGAACAGGATTGTCAACAGACTACTTGTTGCTGAGGTAAAGGTGATCAACAGCCATCATGTTCCCTAAGTCCCCAAATACCTTAACCCAGGGCTGCTAAATCTGGAAAGGTTGTGTCTTTGAGTTGAACTAATTAGTAAAAATCTGCATAAGAAGTCTAACTAAATAACAAAGGGGTGTCATCAAAGGGAAAACCTGAACTAAAGATTAAAGCAAGAAAATAATGAAAAGAAGTGGCAACACATTTAGCTAAGATTTTCTATTGGACATTATTGAAGAGGAAATACTATGTTAAACTTGAAGATGTAGAACTGTGTAGAAGCTTGTTAGTCTGTCAATGTGCCAGAAACTACAGAATTTATTTTTTTCACAGTTGTGGCTGCTAGAGATTTAACACTCAGGTAAGCATCCAGCAGAATTCCCTCTAGATGTACCAGAAAAGGATTTCCATGTGCCCTGTGCACTCTTGCTTATCATTAGAGTCTTGCTACTATGCGACTTTTCCATGTTTGCACCTCTATCCAAATTCAAATGCCCCTTTTAATAAAGATGTTAGTCAAGTGGGTTATAGGCCCATTATATTAATATCATATATATATATATGTATATATATATATATATATACATATATATATATATATAGTGTGTGTGTGTGTGTGTGTGTGTGTAAGGTATAATAAAATTTGAGACTTAAACATACTAATCTCGATGGTGACACAATTCACCCCAAAACAATCAGCTATCTGTGCCACAAATAAGGTAACTGAGGGAAGCTGTTATACTTAAGATCGGAGCATATGTCACCTCTCCTCTTTTCTACTTTTTTTTTTTTAATTTTTTTTTATTGTTTTAATGAACAAACAAAAACAACAAGAACAAACGCCTATTGCCTCCCCCCTCCCCGTGCCTGCCACCCCACCTTCTCCCACTTATCCGCCCTGTCATTCCCCTACTAATACAGAAGTAGAGGCTCACAACCATCCATTGAACTGAGTACAGGGTACTCTTTTCTACTTTCAGTATTAGATAAAAATATACATACCCAAGACCTATTTAATATAATTACTTTTCCCAAAGAAACTTAATCTATGTGCTTTGAAGAATGAAGCCAATTTTCTGTGGTTTGTACTGTCATCATTTCCCTTTAAGATTCCATCTAGGCCTTCCAAGTTAACTCTTTGCCTCTGCCTTTCTTGTCCCCTAGTGGACTGTATGAAGCCATGCTTTTACAATGTCATGCATGAACAACCAACATCCATCCCACCTGAGCAGATCCCAAGCTCCCTCTGCAGATGGACTAAGCCAAAATTGCTTTTTAAATGGATTCCCTATCAACTTCTACACATTCTAGTGTGAAAATTCCCATTCCTCACCGTGACCTGAAGGATCCTTCTAAAATACAAATCTACTGTACCAAATAGCTCCCATAATACCCCTGAGTATTTTATTGTGTTGAGACTTCCTATATCTCTGTCTCTCCCCTTAGCTGTGAAGTCCTGCGAACAAAACTGTATCCTAGGCAAAAAGTACAAAGTTTTCTACAAGTTGAAAGCTGAGTAAGTGAATTAGAGTAACACAGTTGCCAAGAAAAGTAAAGATCTAACAATGTTTCCTTGCTTTAAAGGATTTCAGGCCTGAGATCTCAAGCTTTCAAATAGCATGCAGATGTTACTCAGGATTTCTGAATAGTTTTTGATAGCTCCTTGAAAGGAAAGTATTCCTTTATCTCATCTCCAAACAAAAGAGGGTAAAAATGGGGGATGACATCCAGAGGCTGGTGAACAACCCCTGGGCAAATTGTAGTCAAACAATTTTAAGGACTACACATTAAACATGAAAGCAGTGATTTCCAGGGGTCAGAGCACCTTGACAAAAAGCAGATAAAAGCAAATTCAATTATACAGTCCTGCCCCTTACTGCTGGGACTATGAGGCCCAAAAGATGTGCTACTGTCAATTCTGATGAATCATCTTTCTCACAATGGCCTGATACAAGGCATACGATTGAGGCAGGTGATGTCCTGATTTTTTATTTTGCTGTTGCTAAAAGTACAGTCCCACAGACCAGATACATCTGACCAAAACAGGTTTATGTGTGCCCATGGTTCCAGAGGTCCAGGGTTGAGGGGGCTTGCCTCTGATGATGGTATTCCTCTTGGCAGTCTTAAAGCGGTGCACACATGCATGGCAGGTAAAAAAAAAAGTGTAGGCATTATGTTTATTTTGTCTGTTCTTTCCATTCTTCTTTTCAAATCCCATGAGTCTATCATGTGGTTGATTTTATTCTAGAATTTAATTTAATCCAAAACACTTCATGATGTTCCCACTCTAAAAACAATAGCTTGGTTAAATGTTCACCTTCAATATCTCACAATGAAGTTTAAACTCCAACCTGAGTTTTGGAGAGCACAAACCATATTAAAACTAAAATGCACATCAAAATAATTCTTGTTAGGAGCTCTACCTTCTAGAAGTGTGGTACTTTCTAACATATAATCAAGGGAAACCAGATACTCATGGTAGTAAAGATGCAGGTAGTAGATTGATGAGGGACCTTGGCAAGAAACTATGCTAACAACCAAACCAACATTGTACATACTAGGCTTCTCCTTGCGTAAGTGTGTATGATCATGGTTGCATGAGTTAAATGCTTAACTTTCTGGGTTTGTGCTGAGCATGCACTAAGATACTCAGAAAGATGTGTTTTCCCTCCTGTAGTCAGTACTCAAAGGAGGACTGTACTTGATTCTATATACAGTGTATAAGGAACCCCATCACATTAAAGATGGAGGCAGCAGGGAGTATTAGAGAAGACCCTTAGGACAGAGCTATAATAAGTATCAAATTGATAATATGTTAAAATTAATATGTTAAATTCATGAATAGAACTGAAATGTGTATATTCTAAAAAATTTCTTCCAGTAAATAAAGTTGACTTCTATAATTGCTTCTAATGTCAAAGATCAGTAAAAAAATTCTTTTGTTCCTTAGATGCTGTGTTATCAGTAGAGCAGTATTAGACACTTCATAGGCTATCTGCCAAGTTTTAAGGGGAAGAATTGTACTCATATCAGTTTACCTCGGTACTATAAGTCAATGATTTCTCTGGTGTTTTCTCACAGAACTCTTTTAGAGAACAAAATGTTGTCACTTTTAGTCCTCTGAAGTCATTTAGAATAATAAATTTTATATGATTTTTTTCAAACTGTGTAAAGTTTCAATAGATTTACAACTTAATGTATTGTCTGCGATACCATCACTATGCTCTCCACAGGTATGAATGAGCACTTTCTGATAAGTGAGCCTTGGAGATTTAGTAGAGCACATAGAGCATTAGTGGCAGGAGACACAACAAGCAGTGTCCACTCAGGTGGGGACAGTATAATCAGAAAAAGAGGAAAAGAATTCTCAAAAGGTCTTTCTGGACAGGCAACATTTGCCTGTGTCTCTGCGGAAACAGAATGCCTACAGCACAGCAGACAGTAAGAGGACCTGAGCTGATCTTACCAGTGTTCCAGCAGCCATTATGCCACTAGACTCCACTTTACTGTAAAGATGCATGCATCCTCTTTCTGTTTTGAAGAAGAGGTTGCAACTTTGCACTGGTCAAAGTTCAGATATTTGACAATTGACCTAGCAACTGCAACAAACAAGAAAGGTATGAAATTGAATCTACTGAGCAAAACAACAATTCAACACAACAAATGTGTGAGATCCGAGAGGCCAACAGGCTCAGCCTAGACTCTGTGTGAACAAGGGTGTGAACTCTTTCTGTAGGATGAGAATCTATTGGAAAATTGAGAGCAATAGACAATATATTTACACTTTCCAAAGCATGGTTCTAGCAGCTGAGGGATAGATAAACTGGGAATGGCAGAGGAAAAGAGAGACCATTTCGGGCACTGTAAGGGTAATCTAGGAAAGAGAAGTTGTAGCTTCTGGATAATCCCTGAATAAACTTCGTCCTGTAAAAATTTTATATCTGTGCATGATGTATGAATGGGTTGGAATATTACAGGACTGAGAATAAAACCTGATGGTAGAATAGTTATCTAGAATGTGCCAGACTCAAGAGTTCAAGTCTGAATACTAGGGGATATAGACAGAATAACTATCACCTATACTCCTCTAAAATACACAGTTGGGGCTGATTGAGAGAACTTGCTGCTTCTGTAGAGAACTCAGGTCCCCATATGGGAGTTTGTCACTGTCTATAAGTCCAGGAGATTTGGCAACTGCTGCTGGCCTTCAAGGACTCCAGACACACAAGTGGTACACATATATACATGCATGTCAAACACTCATGCACACAAATTAAAAATAAATAAACCTTTCAAAAAACACCCAAGTGAACATCAGAGCAAATGCTTGTTGTGTCCATTGACACAAGTTCAAAATTATGAATATGCTAAAATCATTCTGTCCTAAGCCTTTATATAGCATTTAGCTGCTTCTTTTCACCTATAGTGGGTAGATTAGTTAAATTTCTCTTTGCTGTGATGAGACATATGACAAGAAGCGGCTCAAGGATGGAAAGGTTTACTTTGGTTCTCAGTCAGAAGGTCTGCAGCAGAAGCATGAGGCAGCTGGTCATACTGCATCCACAGTGAGGAGCACAGAGCACTCTGGTCAT
>JADRCC010530263.1:0-12136 GCA_019843855.1 Hylomyscus alleni
TTTTTTTTCCCCCTCACATAATATATCCTGATTACGGTTTCCCCTCCCTCTGCTCCTCCCAGCTCCTCTCACCTCCCCTCCCATCTAAATCCGCTCCCTGTCTCTCTTTAGAAAACAGACTGGTTTCTAAGGGATCATAATAAAGTAAAATAAAACAAGAACTAATATCAGAACTGGACAAAACAAGCAAACAGAAGGAAGACACCCAAGAAGGCACAGGAGTCAGAGACCTACTCGTTTGCACACCAGGAATGTATAATCTTCCAAGTATCCATTGGGATAGAACAGGTTGCTTTGTTAAGAACTAAAACATTAGCAAAGCCTTGCAAACTGAAAGGCCCCGAAGAAGTCCTCTGTTCTAATCGTCTAATATTTGCTATCCCACTCCCGTTCTGAAGGCATTGTTCCTTCCTTAGTAATATTCCCAGGCACCATCTTTCGTGGATTCTGAACGTGTCAGTTGCTGAGTTTTATTTTTATGTGGTTATTGTTTGTGTCGTGTGTGTGACATGTGTGAGGGGAAGGACACTCTGGCCCTGTGACATGCACGTATGTCAAGGTCAAAGGACAACTTTGAGCAACTGGTTCTCTCTTTCCACCTTTATGTGGGTCTCAGGGCTTGAACTTGGGTCATGAGGCTTTGACCCAAGGTCATCTTTACCTGCTGAGTTAGCTCAAGGTCTGAAAATTTTTTTAATAACAAGTTGGAAAAGATATTACCAAATCCTGGCAGGTTAATAGTGTTTATTTTCACAAATGGAAATGAAGAGGAACCAATGGTAGAGACCTGTGAGGAGAGCAAGTTTTAAAGTAGAAAAGAGTCTAGCAGAGCAAAACCAATCCATCAAAAAGTCATGAGTAGTTTTGTGGAGGCTGAGGCAGAAGGATTGTGAGTTCAAGGCCAGCTTGAACTACACACTTAGACCCTGGGTCTCTGAGTCCTGTGCCTTCTTGGATGTCTTCCTTCTGTTTGCTTGTTCTGTCCAGTTCTGATGTGTTAGTTCTTGTTTTATTTTACTTTATTATGATCCCTTAGAAGCCAGTCTGTTTTCTAAAGAGAGACAGGCAGGGAGTGGATTTAGATGGGAGGGGAGCTGGGAGGAGCAGAGGGAGGGGAAACCATAATTAAGATTCTACATAGGGAGACCACATGAATGGATATTGGCTGGGGATAGAACCCAGAGGTACCACACAGTAATTTAATCCTCAGTACCAACCCCCAAATTAAAAAAAGTTAAAAACTAGAATCTACGTGTTTTAGTTATTTTTTTTTTTAAAGACACTACGCATTTGTTCATTGCACCACTGGGGCCCAGCGACAGAATATGAGAGTGTGGAAGCGATCTAAAACATGCTGTTTTATAATGTATAGAAGAAAAAAAGATACAGTTAAAAAATAAGCAAAATGTTGTGAGGAAGGGAAACAGAGAAGAACATAGGTGATTGTTTCTGATCAGTTTTCATAGAGAAAAGCTAGAGAAGCAGAAATCCAGCATTAAGAGTCTCAGGAAGCCAGGCAGTGGTGGCGCACGCCTTTAAGCCCAGCACTTGGGAGGCAGAGGCAGGTGGATTTCTAAGTTCGAGGCCAGCCTGGTCTACAGAGTGAGTTCCAGGACAGTCAGGGCTGTACTGAGAAACCCTGTCTCAAAAAAAAAGACATTTTTTTTTAAAAAAAAAAAAGAGTCTCAGGAAAATCTGAGGACTGCATTGAGGTTGTCCCTAATGTGAGCTGAGCTGACATTCTCTGCAGTAGGCATAGGAAACAGTGGACACCGACAGGGAGGATTGTGACATATGGGTCACCAAGAAGGTCGGTGTGAACAGAGTCCTCAGACTTCCTGGCTTCTGCGTCCCCTCCCCCAGGTGCCCCCCTTAAACCTTAAGGATAATCGAAAGTCACTCCATACTGTTGTGCTAGCCTGAAATCCCAAAACTCTTGAGGCCAACGTCGGAAGGCTGTGCATTTGAAGGCGGCCTGTGCAACAGGATTGAGACCCTGTTTCTTTTCTTTTTTCTTTTTATGCAACACAAGTCAATCTTTATTGAAAACTGCAGTATTAATTACATAAAAAATATGGAACGCTTCACGAATTTGCGTGTCATCCTTGCGCAGGGGCCATGCTAACCTTCTTCTCTGTATCGTTCCAATTTTAGTATATGTGCTGCTGAAGCGAGCACGAGACCCTGTATCTAAACGACAGGAAAAAGATACCAACACTCTTCCCAAACAGCTCTCGCGTGGGTTGTTACTAAGAGTATTTCTGGGATTGGAAATTAAATTGGAAGAATTTGTAGCCTTTTTATATTTCAAATTATGCTACATTGATACTAAATTATAACTCTTCGCTAAGTTATAAAGATCTCCCAAATTCTGACATACTCCATCGTACAATATATAAAAAAAAAATTAGAAATATAAAAATTGTTCTGTCCGGTCATTTATTTATTTATTTTCCATTCGTTTGTTTGTTCACTTTACATCCCAGTTGCAGCCCCCTCTCTCCTCCCAGAGTTCCCTTACACAGCTCCTCCCCACCTGTTTTTCTCCCTCCCCCTTGGGTACCAACCCACCCTGGCACCTCAAGTCACTGCAGGACTAGGTGCATCTTCTCCCACAGAGTCCAGACAAGGCTGCCCAGTTAGGGAACAGGACTCACAGGCAGGCAACAGATTCAGGGACATCCCCTGCTCCAGTTGTTCCATGGGTTTTTATTGTTACCACTGTTTTCCATATAGTGACAGACAGTATCCAAGTTTGAATAATCATAGTCTGTTGACAGTGGATGAACAAAGTAGGTGTTAGTCCTTCCTGTGTCTTTCTCAAGGTACCTACCGCTGAGTCCTGTCACGTGGAAGCCCTTTATTCAGGCTTTCCTTTCCACCTGAGTAGTTTTTAAAGGAGACACGATGGCCAAGTTGTAACTAAAGATTAATAAGCTCTGACAGGCCAAAGCCTTTAACCCCAGCACTGGGGAGGCAGAGTCAGGAGAATCTCTGTGAGTTTGAGGCCAGCTTGGTCTGCAGAACTAGTTCTAGGACAGCCAAGAGCTACACAGAGAAGCATTGTCTTGAACCTTGCTCCTACCCCACAAAAAGATCAGTAGCATAATTTAACACCACTGTTGTAGGCATCCTTACATGAATGTGTGGCTTGTCTCAGCCAAGTGCGTGGCAATGCTGGTAGAACTGTTGGCAGTTTGCCATCCATCCATCGCCGCTTGATTGATGCCAGGATTTGCAGGATCGCACCCACTGCTTTTGTTGCAATGGTACATATGTCAGTTCAGTGCAAAGGGAAGCAAATTAACCCCTTCGAATTCTGAAAATAAGTTTTGCTTAACACCCAGTCTTGCATAGTCTGAGGCTCTTTCTTTGGAGAGCCAAGAGTTGAATGGGAGAAATCAACAGCATATGATGACACGTGTATTAGAGCAGGAGACAGGAGTGGAAAAACAGAAGCTAGAAACACTGAAAGCATTAGCCGTAGAGAACTGGTATACCGTGGATGAGAGAGGTGCGTAGCTTCCTTAGGGCTGGAAAGCTGGGATTGGCTTTAGCCAAACGAAGATCGAGAGACAAAGGTGTGGAGGGGAAGATACTGAACTTCAGTTAGTGTGTATTGAGTTTGACATAGTTCAAATGGCATAACCAAAAAGGAAGGGCTAAGAATACTGACATTCAGGGCTTGTGCAGTGTGCTCAAATCACCTGCTATGAAAGCTGAGTAATGGCCTCATGGCGGGAATATCAAAGTCTACACTTATCATTATTATTATTATTATTATTATTATTTAATCTTTTTTTACAGTCCAGTCATTATCCCCCTCCCAGTCCACCCCCCGACAGTTCCACATCCCTGCACACCCACACCCCTACCCCACCAGACCTCCCCACTCCGAGGCCTCAAATCTCTTGAAGGTTAGGTGCATCTTCTCCCACTGAGGACAGACCAGGCAGTCCTCTGCTGTATATGTGTTGGGGCCTCATATCAGCTGGTGTATGCTGACTGATTGGCGGGTCAGTGTCTGGGAAATCTCAGGGGCCCAGGTTAGTTGACACTGCTTGTGGGCTTCTTCTAGCCTTTCCCTAATTCAACCGTAGGGGTCCCTGGCTTCTGTGCATTGGTTGGGTCTACGTATCTGCATCTGACTCTTTCAGTTGCTTGTTGGGCCTCTTAGGGGGCAGCCATGCTAGGCTCCTGTCTGTAAGCACACCATAGCATCAGTAATAGCGTCAGGCCTTGGAGCCTCCCGTTGAACTGGATCCCAATTTGGGCCTGTCACTGGACCTCCTTTCCCTCGATCAGTCTCTTCTCCATTTTTGTTCCTGCAGTTCTTCCAGGCAGAAACAATTCTGGATCAGAGTTTTGACTCTGGGGTGGCAACCCCATCCCTCCACTTGATACCCTGTCTTTCTATTGGAGGAGGCAGAGTCCACATTTACAGCTTACTTTCGCTCACTGTGTCTTGCAGAACCTGCACAGGTTTACACACATCACTTCCGGAAAGTGCTTAGATCGCTCAGAGGTTCTGCATCAAGTGTTCATCTCCAGTTGTGACGCCAGTAAAATGACTCAGAAGTGGGAGATGAATAACATCCACAGTCTTTGACAAGACCAGAGGAAACCAACAATCTACCTACCGACAAGTACATTTATGGAGGACTGACAACCGCCTGGAACCTGCTGCAACCATAATTACTATTAATTTTGTACAGCTCCAAACCTGGAACCTCTCTGATCAGTTGGAAAGGGGCGTTGATAAACTGTGATTTTACAATAACATGATCATCTGCAGTTACTGTTTACAAAACTGCTCTTACCTTAAACTCCGGATGTTTACATCGTTTTTTTGTTTGTTTTATGATGATGTTGGTAATTTGTGCCTTTAACCACCGAGTTAAAGCACATGTTGTCTTCTTTGGGAATACACTCAGGGGTCTGGAAGACAGTTTGGTTTTTTTGTTGTTGATGTTGTTCTTGTTTTTTAACACACTTGAAAAAAAAAAAAGGTTGGAGTAAGCAGACTTCCCCGTCCGTCTTGGTGATGATCAACCTGCTGTGTATTTAGTTTTACATCTTTTGGGAGTACTGCCACGGGTTGTTGGCCAAGGCGGCCTTCCTTCAGTCACGCTGCTGTTTGAAAGGTGAATTTCAACACATTTAGTGCCTCTTTCATTTCTCAGTATATTTTTTGAGAGCTTCTAGTGACATTTCTATGATGGTAACAATGAATGTCACCTGGGGAATCCATCTGTTACTCACAAGTGAATTTCTTGGCTAGGAAGTGGAACGTTGTACAGCTGGATGGAGGACACTGGGGACCATCTCAAGGCCATTCTGTGGGGCTTGGAGATTCTGTGGTGTTTCCTCCCTGGCCTCTCTGTTCACACCAACTTCCGGACTAGCAAAAGGGTCTTCCTTCTAAGAGGAGAGGTTGGTTTTTGCCCATCTATGTTTTGCATCTGCTTTTCCCCAGTACCAGTCTTAGAAAACTAGACATAATTCTCAATTTTAAAACTTGAAAGGGGGCTTGAGGGGCAGGGAAACAACACAATAAAGCCCCACCGTGAACGCCTTAGGTTGGTCCTGAAGTGAGAATCCCCAAGCCCTTGTGAGATGGAAGCCTTAGAGAGCCGCTGCACAGCACAAGCTGTGAACAGAGACCGGCTGACACTTCATCTGTCCTCGTTCAAAGGAAACTCCATGCCCGTTCCTTTTAGTTTAGGAAAATTAGTATCTAATTTTCTATTCTTAGATCTTATTATCTAAGAATACAGATCATCAACAAATGTGGACTACATTCTGCTAAGTTAGATGTTAGTTCTTTAGGGTTCCTTAATTTCTTTTTTAGAAAGTGTAAATTTTTTTTTAATATATTCTCCAGGGAAAAGAAGATTTAATTTGGACATTTATTAAGACAATACCTACTTTAAGAGAACCAAACGTTGCAAACTTTAATTTCTAAGAAGTCTTTTATTCCACCCCCCCCCCCCCAGTTAAAATGTCTTCATTGAGTGCCAAAAAAAAGAAAAAGAAAAAAAGAAAAACAATGTGGTGAGCTGGGGCCAGTTAAACATTTTTGATCATGTAATCATGGTATCAATGACAGAAATTCACAATCTACTGCCAGAAGGAAATATTTTTAAATAAAGCTTAGGGAAAAGAAGAAAAAAGCCTAATTTTTTTTGGAAGAAAAGCATACAATTATTTTTCTTCCAACCTTAGTTTATCAAATTTGGATAGTAAAAAGTCAACATCCTCAATAGTTTTATTTGTAATCTTGAATTGTCAATTTGTATTTTGCTACTGACCTGTGATCAACTATTTAAACTTTCATCTCTAGGGATATTTAAAGAAGAAATGCATTTATATGCTTATATAATTGCAAATAAATCCACTATAGAAAGGAAACTAAGAGAATTGGTAATTACCTGGGTGTTAGAAATGGACACCATTTTCCATGTTAAATAGATTTTAACCTCGTTATCTATGCATAGGCTAAGAAAGGTGGCACATGAACTGTGCATGTCATTTTATGGGTATATTAAATTGTTTTTAGTACAATTCGTTAGGATACAATATGAACATGATTCTATATATTGAAATCAGAAACCTTACCACACATGAAAACATCAAAAGCTGCCACCATAATGACTATTTTGTACTTCAGGCTGCTTTGGAAATAATCCCCATACCCTTGCTTTGTAAGTTGATAATATCGCTATGCATTTCTACACATTTTATAAATTTGATTTATGCAGATTTTGATACACTGTATGTTTCTGTAGAAATTGTACAAATATTCAGAATTTTATTAGGGTAAACTTGAGAAGCTTATGTATAACTTAATTCTGGGTTGCTTGTTTTTTAGGTGAGGAAAAATAAAATACTGTATTTTAATCCATAGCTTTTCAGTACTTGTAATTATTTCTATATATAATTGCGCACTTACTCAGGTTTTTTAAAGGAGCAAAGAGCCAGAAATAAATATCCAGATTACCCTCAAGCAAAAAAATTAATCAGGCTTTTTATTTACAGGGTTTATTTAGGGTTAATAGCTGAAATGATGCAAGCTATATAGTTATTAGATGAGCGTGTGCCTGAGTGTTATTTAGATTTCTACCATATGTGCGTGTATCCACCTGTAGAATGGAAAAAGATTTTACTTTTACAGCCTTCGAGGTTGCTTATTTCTAACACTTGGTTACATCACCTATCAGCTGATAAAATATGATCTCAGGAATGAATATCTTTCTTGGCAGTGACTATTTCAATAAAATTGCCTATTAACAGCAAAACTACTTTTAAATTAAAACAATACATCAACAAACAGAAGCCAAGAGAGTGGAAGTTTACCAAAACAAAACTAGAATTAGTCCGTAGAGCTTTGCAAAACAAACCATTTCAAGAGACAACAGGGATACAGACATTCAAAGTCAGGGCCTACTTAAAGACTACCTCAGAGAGAATATTTTTCATTTCTAAACAGAATATGATTGGGTGTAGTCCTCATAAAATTGGGGCATGGTGACACATGCCTCTCAGTCCAACATTTGGGAAGCTGAGGCAGGTGGATGTTTGTGTCCTAGTCTAGAGTTCTGGGCCACCCAGGGCTAAACACTATGTCAAGAGAGAGGAAAGGCAGAGGGAGAGAGAGAGGGACGGGGTGGGGGAGGGAGAGAGAGAGAGAGAAAAGACCCACACAATTCAGTGAAAAATAAGGCTGGTGTCTGGTCAGAGTCAGATATCTAGATGAGCAATAGTTTGGTCCATGAAAATTATTCCACATGGATGCATCTTTAAAAGTACTGAGCCATAAAATACAGGATACCCATGCCATACTCCACAGATCCCAAGAAGCTAAACACGAAGAAAGGCTTAAGTGAGGATGATTGAATCTCACTTAGAAGGGAGAACAAAATAATCTTACGAGGAAATTGGAGGGAGGGAACTGGCTGGGAGAGGGGATCGGGACGGGGTGAGGGATTCAGGATCAGATGTGGAGAGGGACAGGAGTGATGGCCAGATGGCCATGAGAATAAATGGAAATCTACAACTGACAAGGTTGGGAAGGTGGGAGGCATCTCTAGGAAAAGACTGAGACCTAGGATTAGGGAGGTGCGCAAAAATCAATGGGGGTGACCTTAGCTGTGACTCACTACATTGGGGATGTGGAACCTGAAAAGACCACCTTCTGTAGCAAGGCAGGAACCCCAAGGGAGCGGTGGGAACACCAGCCCACCCACAAAACTTTCAACCCAATTTTATCCTGTCTACAAGAAGTGCACGGACTGGGGTTGGAGTAGAGACTAAGGAAATGGCCAGCCAATAACTGGCCCAACTTGAGGCCCATCCCATGGGCAAGTACCAATCCCTGACACTATTAATGACAGTCTGTCTCTGAGAGGCTCCACCCGCAGCTGACTCAGACAGATGCAGACACCCACAGCTAAACAGTGGATGGAGCTTGGGGATTCTTATTGAAGAACAGGAGGAGCCGGGCAGTGGTGGCACATGCCTTTAGTCCCAGCACTTGGGAGGCAGAGACAGGTAGGTTTCTGAGTTAGAGGCCAGCCTGGTCTACAGAGTAAGTTCTAGGACAGCCAGGGCTACACAGAGAAACCTTGTCTCGAAAAACAAACAAACAAACAAACAAACAAAAATTTTGAATTGCCTCTCTCCTTCGCCTGCTTGCACGTACTATCCAGAAGAGCAGCTGAAACAACTAGCCTAGTGGGACTGAGCAACTACTAGATTCCTGGACATCCCATTCCCAGCTGCCCATTGTCGGGCTAGTTAGACTACAGACTATAAAGAAACTGAACCTCAAGGAGATCGAGGAGCCTATCAAAGTCACATGGCTAAAAAAGGTAATGAAGCAAACTTGTGCCCTAATGAGTTTATGCTACTTTAAGCTCTTCAGTAGCAAACTATGAGCCCCAGTCTGCTCTCCATCTATTCTTCTATCTCTCTCTTCTCCTCCTTGGCTATTCAGGGTTACCATATGATGAACTCTTGCCCTTCATCCAGTCATCAAATATACACCGAGCTTAATACTTAATTCTTCCTTCAAGCCTTTGACTGTTCTCTATTGTACATGCTAAGAATCCACTAATGAACAACATAGACAAAGCTCCTACCCTACCCTATGGAGGTAAAACTCTAGAGAAGGGTGAAAGACGATAAACCAAAGAAAGAATGCAGCAAAGATACAAAGAGGAAGTAACCACAACTCACAGAGGTAGCCTAACCTGCAAGAGACTCAGGCAGCCAGCCAGAGCAGTGGGGACCATGTTCCGATGCAAGCTCGCCGCCCTGGATTACCACAACCCTACAGGCCTCAACTGCAAAGATGAAACAGAGTTTAGAAACTTTATTGTTTGGCTTGAAAACCAGAAAACAAGATCGAAGACAGAGGTAACTTGAGAAACACCCACAGCAGTGACTGGCCCAAATTCTCTGAAAAGTATCTCAGAAATGTTAACTGTCCTTTCAAGATTCAGAATCAGCAAGATGCAATTGACTGGCTTCTTGGTTTAGCTGTTAGACTTGAACATGGAGATAACGCTGAAAAATACAAGGACTTAGTACCTGATAACAAGAAAAATACTGACAACGCAGCTAAAAATGCAGAGCCACTGATCAACTTGGACATAAATTATCCTGACTTTAAGACTGACATCTTGGCTCAGCTAACCTCCTTCCCTCAGATTCAGCATCATGACAACTACTTGGTAATGCTTAAGGCAATTCACATTGGTTCAGGAACATCTAACACAGGATGCAGTTGCCAAAGCAAATCAAACAAAAGAGGGCTTACCTGTTGCTTTCGACAAACATCTTCTTGGCACTCTGACACAGGCGATGCAGTTCTTAAGGAAGCTGCTCAGATCCTGCGGTTGCTGTACATAGAAGAGCTCAGAGAGCTACAGATAACAAAGCCATAGTAGCCGTCCAGGCCATCATTGCTGATCCAAAGACAGACCACAGTCTGGAGAAAGTTGGAAGATGGACATATGAGGGGGTTGTCTTCTCACCTGCTTGGTGATGGGAACCATTACACCAGCATGTGCTTGGAAATCAGATGTCACACTTTCAAGGGAGAATCCCAGGAGATTGACCATGTTCTAGAGATATACTACCAGTGCTTTTTTTTTCTTTAATAAAGATGGGGCAGTAAAAAAAAATTTTTTTTGATTTGCTTATAATTGAGCTTAGTAGATTGTGATTGTCTTTAAATGACTCAAGCCTCCCTTTGAGCAGAGTTGCAGCAGGGGGCTTCTAACTTTTATAGTGGTAGATGCTACCATCTGCTCAACTAAATAGTAGTTTCATATAGTAGAGTCCAGTGTGAGTGATTTCAAGTTCTATAGCACAGCTTCCTCATTTATAGTACTCGCTTTATAGGGTTAGTAGGGTTGTCGGTGTGCCTAAAGTACTTATATAATGTTCTCAACACATGATCAAGGTCAGTAACCTGTTATTTTCTGATTTTGTGATTTTTTTAAAATGACTTCTACAGTGCAGACCCCCCAAAAGGCAGTGTGAATGGATGTATATGTTTTACGTTTCAGATATTATGGCTCATACTTTACAAATGAAATGAAGTCGAGAAGTGAAAGAAGCTGCAAGTGAAATGATTGCCACGGAGGACTTGTTTTATTTGCCTTTGTTCACCATACAACCTGTGTAAATGGGACTCAGTGGTAACTGAAATGAAGTCACACTTGACTTGAGAATGGTAAATGTAGCTTTATTAAGGATTAAGTCCTCCCAAATAAAACTTTTAATTGAAAAATTGACAGTCATTGGTATTGGGATTTAACCTGCTATCCCTAAACAACCTTATAAATGACAAAATACATGGGCAACTCTTATCAGGAACTGTACAGCAGGCAAAGCAACCTGCCGTATTTAATACAAGGGGCAATGGGGCTGGAGAGATGGCTTGCAGTTAAGAGCACTTGCTCTTCTAGAGAACCTAAGTTCAATTCCCAGCACCTACATGTCAGCTCACAGCTGTCTGTAACTCCAGTTCCAGGGAATCTGGCAGCCTCAGAATCATACATGCAGGCAAAACACCAATGCACATAAATCCTGAGAGAGAGAGAGAGAGAGAGAGAGAGAGAGAGAGAGAGAGACAGAGACAGAGACAGAGACAGAGAGACAGAGAGAGGAGAGAGAGAGAGGAGAGACAGAGGAGAGAGGAGAGAGAGAGGAGAGAGGAGAGAGAGGAGAGAGAAAGGAGAGGAGAGAGGAGAGAGGAAAGAGAGGAGAGAGAGGAGAGAGAGAGGCCCATGTACCGTGTCTGTCTACCTGGCAGACAAAGAATGAAGATCAAAAGTACTAATATATGTTGCTGAGCTGAAGACAGTGGGAGTCTGCCATTGCAGCAGGAAGGAAATAAAAGCTAAATGCCCATTAGTAGAGTAGATAAAATATGACATAATCACATAATGATTTTATCTTTATTTTTGTTTTTTCAAACCAGTCTCACTAGATAGCTCTAGCTATCCTGGAACTATGTAGAAAAGGCTGCCCTCAAACTGACTGACAGAGATCCACCTGCCTGTTTCCCAAGTGCTGAGATGAAAAGCACACCACTCCACGGAGCTGACATAATCACATACTGTCATGGTATGTGATTAAAAACAATGAAAAGCATGAATGAATTAGAGGTATGTTTTAATGGCACAGTATTAGAGTAAAAAGGTCAAATCCCAAGGGACTTTATTCATCACTTTTTATAATTACCAAAATATACAGCAAGTTGCACACATAGAGAAGTTAAAGCATGCCCATGTTGAGTATCCTGCTGGGGTTAAGGATTTGTCTCCTGCACAGTGTCATGGTATCTGAGACTGCCCTCAAACCTGTTATGTATAATACAAGATGTAGTCTGAACTTCCAATCCTTCCACATCCACTCCCGAAGGCCAGGATTAAGTGTGTACCACTACACCTATTTAAAAATTTTACCAAGAGACTAAGTAAAGAACTAATAAAGAATAGAGCTGTTCTTAAGTCCTATTGCTTTTAAATTTTAGTCTTGTCTCCTACCCCCCTTTATATTTGTATGTTACTAGGTTGCTTGTATAAGCCACCTCATCTTTTTGGTAATAAGGAAAGTTAGAGAA
>JADRCC010530283.1:0-12426 GCA_019843855.1 Hylomyscus alleni
AAAAAAAAAAAAACCAGATAAATGAACAAAACAAACCAAAACATTGCCATTGTGCTTATCAATACCAGCAGAAATCCTAACTGAGAAGCTACTGGTAATATTTAGCTACTGGATGTGGAGATACTTAATAAAAGTTTAAAAAGAAAAAAAAAAGAGAGAAAGAACCATTGGGTAGATAGAGAAGTTCGGGTGGATATGAGAATAGCTAGTGTAGAGGAGTGAATGTGACCAAACTATGGTGCATGAAATTCTTTTGTTTGTTTGTTTGTTTGTTTTTTTCGAGACAGGGTTTCTCTGTGTAGCCCTGGCTATCCTGGACTCACTTCGTAGACCAGGCTGTCCTCGAACTCAGAAATCCACCTGCCTCTGCCTTCCAAGTGCTGGGATTAAAGGTGTGTGCCACCACGCCCGGCCTGAAATTCTTAAAGAATGAATAAATATACCACTAAAATTTCTTTTCGGTCCATATCAAATAGCTAATTATAATAATGATTTGAATGGTTTAAATGAGTACTCTCTGGAAATAGTAAGCCATTAATAAAGTCAAAGGAAATAATTCCATTGACGAATCAAATGTGATTAAAATAAAAGGCACAGAAGAATGATGCAAGTATGGAAATAAATCATTATTATTTAATTATATTTAATAGCCAGAATGAATATCACATCTCAAGCTTTCACTGAAGTGAGAATACGGGCTTTAAACATTGGCTGTCGGTATTGTTAGGATTGTTATAGATTATGAAATAGAGGGATAATCTTAAGGTGAATAGAGAATATTCCCTTTTGTGTTGCGTCTGGGTCAGTGAAAAAGCAACAGAATGAGCATGATGGAAATTCAACACTTCCTGTTGCTTATTAATGTTAATTAGCTTTTTGATACATTTGTCTCTTCGTTTTTCTATTAAGGGCTAGCAATGTAGCTTGGTTATACAGTACTGAGCAGTACGTGCCGAACCCTGTTCTGTGAAATAAGCACTGTTGAGAAGTCTTTTTTTTTTTTTTTTATTAAATGTTTTCTTTATTTACAATATCTCCTTTCCCAGGTTCCCCTCCAAAATAAAATAAAATATAATAAGATAACAAAAACTAAAACAATCCCCTGTTACCTCCCCCCTCCCCCTGTTCACCACTCCACCCCCTCCTGCTTACTGACCCTGGCATTCCCCTACACTGGGGCACAGAACCTTCACAGGGCCAAGGGCTTCTCCTCCCATTGATGACCAACTTGGCCATCCTCTGCTATACATATGCTGCTGGAGCCATGAGTCCCACCATGTGTACTCTTTGGTTGGTGGTTTAGTCCCTGGGAGCTCCAAGGGTACTAGTTAGTTCATATTGTTGTTCCTCCTAAGGGGCTACAAACCCTTCAGAGAAGTCTTCTATTGAAAAATTCTCTGCTCTCTGTATAGACTGGATTAACCCACAAAGTTTGATAACCTTAACCATTTCTCCTCTTTCTATTTACTTAATAAAATGACTAAACTCGTGACAAAGGTATAACTAGGTTGCTTAATAAAAAACTTCAATAAATGTCCTCTCATGTGCCAAACAAATGTCTAACAATAATTCTCCTGTGAGCACAATTTAAGTTGCATCAATTATAGTTGTGTCCTTTTAGAAGCTGTGATGTCAAATAATTTTACCAAAGGAAAAAGAAGAAGAAAAATTTTTCTGTGCTCATATTGTCATAAGCAAAACTTACAGACTGTATTTTAAATTCTTGTTCTACCAAAATTATGATTATCCCACCAATTTTTGTTCATTAGTTTAAGCACATAGGAAAAAGACTCTTATAATTCCTCCAGGGCTAAAATAAAATAAAATAAAATAAAAATGTTCTGAACTTTTCCAGTTTGTTACATGTTGAGCTTTCTGCAGTGCTAATATATAGAACAGACTTAGGGCTGAACAGAGTTTCAGGTTACTGACTGAGTTCTGAAATAGCACAGTATTGCTACTACAGAAATAAGTTGGTGTCACTGGGGAATGTCACATGAGTCAAGTTACATTACAAAAGATAAGGCAAACCTGAACCTCATAAAAAAGTTGCTTCATTAAAAGAGAAATAAATAGATGGGGAGAAATAATTGAGCTAACTTGTTTCATTTTTCCAAGCAGAATGCACACAATTCTGTCCATATATTTTTCCATATCAAATATAGCACATCTCAGTTAGAGAAATGCATAGCACAAATTCTAACATGTGTGTGGTTTGTTGTTGTTGTTGCTTATTTGCTTTTTATGTAGAAAGTGGCAAATATTTAGAAGTATCTTATATACTCATTATTATATAAAAATTTGGTAAATAAGTATTAATTGTACTATATAAAATATGTATGAATTGAATGTTTATACATTCAGTTATGTATCATCACTTAAAATAATTTTAAAGCACAATCTTTAAATTTGAGACTTTACCCCTAGATTTCTAAAATGAACTTACTGCTTAAAATATCTCAGTTGTCCAACCTATGAAATTTTCAGTCTTTTACAAATCAAAGTGCATTTCACATGACCATAAATTTTATCATAAGTAAGTGGTATTTAGTAATCTTATGCTGACAGCCTACTTATTGAAAGAAGTGTTTACATTTTATATTTGTGTAATTATGCTTAATTTCTTTGCTGACTCAACTGAAAACATTCCAAAGGTTCTTCATTCGAGAAAGCATTTACGCTATCAGTTTTATCTTCATGCATGTATTGTTTGACATTGTTGCTTTCTAGACAGAAATTCGATACTTAATTATATCACGTAACTATATTTACAAAAATAATTTAGAGAATTTCCATTTTTAACTGATTCCATTATTCATGGTTGCTCCTTTGCCATGATATATTTATTCATTTATTAGTTATTAATTTTATAATTTTCTCAGTTTATGCATATAAGTTTACTTACATTGGTTTACATTAAGAATTGCCTTAGGTTTCAAAAACATGATGAAGTTCTGTAAGATTCAAGGCCAAGGTCAAGGTACTAATGGTTCCAGGGTATAGGTAGGCATCTGTGCACTGTCTCTCCTGGCTGCTTGTAGATGTCTATACTCCTCTTCTCTATTTCTCTCCCCTCCCCTCCCTTCCCCTTCCCTCCCCTCCCTTTCTCTCCTCTTCTCCCTCCCCATCCACACCTCTTGCTTCCCTCCCTTTTTACTCCTTTCACATTTCTAAACATTTCGCTTCTTTTTCCCTTCCCTATTTTCTTTACCGATCCCCTCCCCTTCCCTCTTTCCCTTCTCCCTTCACCCCCCTTCATCCCTCTCGTGACCACTTCTCTCCTCTCATTCGTGAACCCCCTATAATTTTATGGACAACCTTATTTAAAGTTCACGTACTATCCTTGTACCAGAAGTATTTATACTTTGACTTTATTAGACAATAATAAAGCCTTTGACTTGTATACAAAATGATGAGATCATTAAGACCTGATTGCAGTAGAAGGGGAAGGCATCACATTGAACACATTAGACACAGCTGCTTTTGAAACGTTATAATGGTGGGGCAGAGGAGACTTGCCAGCACATGCAGTTTCTTCCGTCATTTCAAAGAAACCAGTTCTTTGTAGGATCTCATTGTGATTTTATGGAATCTTAAATATCTAGTCCCCACAACTAAGTACCATCAGTAACTGTGATATAGAGTCCTATGTAAGGTAACTTAGTACTCAGGGTGCTGAGGCAACAGAATTAATGAGAGTTGAAGGCTAGCCTGGTCAATACAGAGCACTCCAGGTCATCTTGGGCTCCATGGAAAAATCCATTGACATCAAAAGAAGAAACAAACACTAAATGGCATCAATATGTGAATAGCTTGGCGGTGTCTACCACATAGACTGTGAATTCCTGACACTATATATAAAATAAAATTCGTTTGCTACATCTAGAAATGGCTATACATTTAGATTTACTGTACTGCCTATTAAACACTAACTCAAAAGCAAGAGACAATGATTAGGCCGAATGCTTTGCCAGCAGTCACTAACAACAGAATAAAAATGAAATCCGTAAGATAATGGAAACCGTAAGTGATAATGCAAACAAATATCCAGACATAGCTTGGTATAAATGTTCGTTAGTTGAATGTGTCCTCTCAAAGTCACAGGTTAAAAGATCATTCTCAATCTAATGGCTTTTTGAACAGTTTTTGAAACGTGATTAAGGGTTGGGGACTTCCCCTACTGAGTATGAGAGTCCCGACAGTAGATCTGGAGCGTGTAAGGGGAACCTTTATTTGTCAGATGTGATATTCCTCTTGCAGGGTTACTGTTGAATAAGCTCACCCTTTCTAGTTCTTCCGGAACTCTGACTGACTGGGTCAACTCAACTGTTCTGGCTCAAAACTCCTATCCAAGGTGACTAATTAAATTGGTCTTCTCTTGGCTTTTCACCGAATTGCTCTGCTTGCAAAAACTGCCTCTGAATTCCACAAACTGGACTGTATTGTACCTCTGACTTACTCTGTGCTATTCTCTCAAGTAGCCTATGTTTCCTGTTCTGTTTTCTGCAAGTTGGGCATATCTTATTTCTGACTCGTTCTGTCAAGTCTTTCTCTGGTTTGTCAGTTTGCCCTTCGATTAGATGTCACTTTAAAACATGGCTGTTTTATTTTTTTTCTATAAGCTAACCTTACTTTCATTGTTTGAGATTAAAGGTGTGTACTAAGGGTGTGTCTGTGTTCCAGCCAGAATTAAAGGTATGTGTGGTGTGTCTACAATCCAGCCAGATCACACATACCTAAATGGTAATTGGATGTGATCCCTTGCCAGAGCAGCCATGTTGCTGGATTAAATTCCTCTACAGGAGATCTTATTTGTCCTTATACTTTGGCAGAATTCATTATGGACCACAAAGCAAGCCCTAAAAGTCTGCTGGCACCCTGACTTTTGTATTTTTAACCCCTGTAGCTTTGAGGAAAAAATATGTTTATAACCCTATGCATATACATATGTTTTTCTATAGAAGCCCAGAGTAAAGTCCAAATATTACAATAGTAAATTAGCACAACAGATACTCCCAAATGCTTTAAATTAATAGAGAAAGACTTCCAAGAGAATATAGTATGTATTTGTTTTCATATATGTACATTGTGTAATTATAACATAATACAGATATTAAATTACTTCTCTATTATTAAAAATTGAGGAATTGCATATCTTACATTTTCCCTTGTCAAGAGTCTGAGAACAACATAGTTGGATCTTTTGTTGAATGTTTCACCATCAAACAAAATTTCACTAAAATCAGAGCGTTGGCTGTTGTGTTAGGTGAGGTTCAGGGTTCTCTCTCAAGCCAGTGTAGATTTTGGTTGAATTACTTTACTTGGAGTTGCATAAATTAAAAGACTTGGCTTCCTTAAAGTCAGCAGACAAGTTTCTATTATCTCTGCCTTTTGTTAAGAGGTGTATCTGCTTTGATCTGACGCACCTGAAATTATCTTCTATTTCATGAACTCAATGTCAACCCATTAAGAACATTGATAACATCTTTATAATTCTGCCTTTTCTCACAATAATAAGTAATTATTGTTTATAATTGCTAATTTAAGCATGCACAGAACTTGTACATGCTTTCTCAACTACTCAGGTTTTACATGTAGCTGGCCTGCTGTCAACATTTTTTTTTTTCCTTTTTACCATTAAATACTGGAGGTTGATCAAGAGTTTGCATTATAGGCAATAGACTGTATTATTCTATGGGACGTTACAAGTCAACTTTAACAAAAGAAGTAATCCATACTAGACTCGGATTTTTATTCATTAGTCTCCTGTATTTAGTAGGAACATTGTAGGCCCAGTTTAAATGGACTTGTTGTTAGCCTTCTGAATTTAGAATATCTCCTGTGGATTCATCATATATAGCTTTTATTGAGTGTATATATGTTGCCTCCATCTCTACTTTCTCTAGAATGTGAAGGAATTTTGGATTTTCGCCAAAGACTTTTTCTGAATCTGTTAAGATGTCTTATGGCTTAAATCACTACATCCCTTCATAGGAATAGTTACATTTGTTGACTTATGCTTGTTGAACTGCCCCAATACCACAGTATTTAAACCAACTTGATCATGGTAGATTATCTTTTTGAAAAATGTCTGTACTTGTTTTGTAAGTGATTTTTAAAGGATATTTGCATACATATTCATCATCAAATATGGGCTGAGATTTTGTCTTTTCATGTGTCTTTATTTGGTTTGGGTTTTAAAGAAATTCCATACCAAATTGGCTTCTTAAGGAGTTTGGAAGTATTCCTTTTGTTTTTGAAAATAAATCATGGTCTGTGTAATGTTGTTTGTATATTTTCAGGGGTGATTATTTAGTATTGGGTAGCCATTGGAATACGCTTCTCAATTGAAGACTATTCCTCTCACCATCACCATTCCTTAGGGTCTTTTTTGTTTTTGTAGTTCTTTGTGTGGACCTGAGGTGTCATGAGCTTTTCCCTCTCTGTTTGGCATGTTTTCAGGTTATTCAGTTCAAGTTTAGGAAATAATGTTACTGAGACTTTCTGGGTGTAATCTCTAACATTACTAAGAGACTTAGTTATTTAGACATAAATAAAAGTAAGTATATGCATTGTACAATAATTAATAATATAGGAGCAATATATGTAAGAATTTAGAGGGAGGAAAGTATAGGGAGATATCCTGCAATTATATTGTAATCTAAAACATAAAGAAAAAAGTCTAGATGTATCTTTGTTATTAAAAAAATCTTTTTTTATTATATTTTCTTTATTTACATGTCATATGATTTCTCCTTTCCCAGTTTCCCCTCCAAAAAACAAATTGGAAGGCAACAGGGGTTTGTTCTTGTTGTTTTTGTTTGTTTGTTTGTTTTTTAAAAAAACTTTTTAAGAATGTATTTCTGTATCTATTTTGTTTTTATAATTTATTTTTATTTATTTATTTATTTTTTTTTGGTTTTTCAAGACAGGGTTTCTCTGTGTAGCCCTGGCTGTCGGGGTACTCACTCTGTAGACCAGGCTAGCCTCGAACTCAGAAATCCACCTACCTCTGCCTCCCAAGTGCTGGGATTAAAGGTGTGTGCTACCACCGCCTGGCTTATTTTTATTCTTATTCTTTATATATGTTACCTAGTGACTGCAGTTTTCCCCCACCTACACTCATCCCATCTCTATACCTTCCCCTCCCTCAAATCAATTTTTCCTCCATTTAATCTTCAAAACAAAACAAAACGAACAGAGCAGGCCTCCCAGGGAAATCAACCAAACAAGGCACAACAAATTGCAACAAGGTGTTGCAGGATATTTGATCACAAGGCGAACTCCAAATTTGTGTTGTTTACTGGAAAAGCCTGTTTCTAGGTGTGTCTAGAAGTGTTCAGGCCTAGGGCTAGGATAGCAAAAGAAGGCAGTAAGCCCTTCCGGATGACAATTACTTCAGGTGATTAAAATATACTTTTACATCTAGCGCTTAACATGGCTTGAAGAAAAACCCAAGGTGATTGGAGAAGAAAACCCACCAATGTTGTAGAAAGCTAAAGACATCTGACAGAAACGTCTTGGAGGACAGAAGACATCTGACAGAAAGCCACAGACAAGAAATTCAACTTGGATAGTCTCCAGAGGAGGCATGCTTTCTTTGAATTCAGCTGGATGTTCAGGGAGACTGACTATGAAGACTCGAACCCAGAGCTATTGCAGGATGGCATAATTCATTGTGGGCATTCTGAGACAGCACATCACAGTAAGCAATTCCAAAAAACAATTTTAATTATATGCACAGACTTTTCCTGCATTAAAAAAAATGGGAAATTCCATTTCAGATGTCTTAAGACCAAGGGTAGTAATTGAAGAGACAGAAGCACTACTTGAAAATGTCATCACAGTACTTATTGCCACTAAGACCAGTAGAGTAAGCCACTCTCTACTTTCAATTTCAAACTTTTTTCTTGTGAATTGTATCTTGGGTATTACAAAATTTTGGGAAGAAATCCAGTTATCAGTGAGTGCATATTGTCTGTTCTTTTGTGACTGGGTTACCTCACTCAGGATTATATTTTCAAGGCCATCTATTTGCCTGCGAATTTAATGAAGTCATTGTTGAGTAGAGCTGAGTAGTATTCCATTGTTTAACTGTACCACATTTTCTGTATTCATTCTTCTATTGAGGGACATCTGGGTTGTTTCCAGCTTCTGGCTATTATAAATATGGCTGCTATGAACATAGTGGAACATGAGTCCTTATTACATGTTGGAACATCTTCTCAGTATATGCCTAGGAGTGATAGGGCTGTGTCCTTAGGTAGTACTATGTTGAGAATAGTTTTTGCTATTCAGGTTTTCTTTTTCTATTTTTTTATTAGATGTTTTCTTTATTTACAATATCTCCTTTCCCAAGTTCCTCTCCAAAAAAAAAAAAGAAAAGAAAAGAAAAAAGAAAAAATAAAATAAAATAAAATAAAAACCAAAAACTAAAATAATCCCTGAATCCTCCCCACTTCCTCAGCTCACCATCCCACTCCCTCCTGCTTACTGGCCCTGGCATTCCCCTATACTGGGGCATAGAGCCTACACAGGGCCAAAGGCCTCTCCTCCCATTGATGGGCTAATATCCACTTATCAGAGAATGCATACCTTGTGTGTTCCTTTGTGATTGGGTTACCAAGCTCAGGATGATATTCTCCAGGTCCATCCATTTCCCCAAGGATTTCATAAATTCATTGTTTTTAATAGCTGAGGAGTACTCCACATTGTAGATGTACCACATTTTCTGTATCCATTCCTCTGTTGGTTTGTTTCCAGTTTCTGGCTATTATAAATAAGGCTGCTATGAACATAGTGGAGCATGTGTCCTTATTACATATTGGAGCATCTTCTGGGTATATGCCCAGGAATGGTATAGCTGGGTCCTCTGGTAGTACTATGTCCAATTTCCAGAGGAACCGCCAAACTGATTTCCAGAGTGGTTGTACCAGCTTGCAATCCCACCAGGTATGGGCCTTGAATTCCCGATTTTTCCAAGTTTTTTATCATGAAAGGATGTTGAATTTTGTCAAATGCATTTCCAACATCTAATCAAGTTATCATGTGGATTTTTTTCTTTGAATTTGTTTATGTGGTGGATTATATTGATGGATTTCCATATATTGAACCATCTCTGTGTCCCTGGGATGAAGCCTACTTGATTGTGGTGAATGATCATTTTGATGTGTTCTGGGATTTGGTTTGCAAGAATTTTGTTGAGTATTTTTGTATTGATATTCATAAAGGAAATTGGACTGAAGTTGTCTTTCTTTGTTGAGTCTGTGTGATTTCTGTATCAGCATAACTGTTGCTTTATAGAATGAATTGAATATTTTCCTTCTGTTTCTATTTTGTGGAATAGTTTGAAAACTATTGGTGTTATTTGAAGGTCTGATACAATTCTGCACAAAAAACTGGATCTGGGCTTTTTTGGTTGGGAGACTTTTAAGGACTGCTTCTATTTCTTTAGGGGTTATGAGACTGTTTAGATGGTTTATCTGATCCTGATTTAATTTTGGTATTTGGTATCTGTCTAGAAAATTGTCCATTTCATCTAGATTTTCCAGATTGTTGAGTATAGGCTTTTGTAGTATGATCTCTAGATTTTTTTTTTAATTTCCTCAGTTTCTGTTTTTATATCTTCCTTTTCATTTCTGATATTATTAACTGGGATACTGTCTCTGTGCCCTCTGGTTAGTTTGGCTAAGGGTTTATCAATCTTAATTTTCCCAAGGAATCAGCTCCTGGTTTTGTTGATTCTTTGTATAGTACCATTTGTTTCTATTTGTTTGATTTCAGCACTGAGTTTGATTATTTTTGCCATCCACTCCTCTTTGGTGTATTTGCTTCTTTTTTGTTCTAGAGGTTTCAGGTGTGTTGTCGAGCTGCTAGTGTATGATCCCTCCAGTTTCTTTTCGGAGGCACTCTGCATGATGTGTTTTCCTCTTAGCACTGCTTTCCTTGTGTCCCATAAGTTTGGGTATGCTGTATCTTAATTTTCATTAAATTCTAAAAAGCCTTTATTTTCTTTATTTATTTCTTCAATGAGCAAGTTTTCATTGAGTAGGCTGATGTTCAGTTTTCATGTGCATGTGGGCTTTCTGTTGTTTTTGTTGTTATTGAAGCCCAGCCTTAGTCTGTGGTGATCTGATAGGATGCATGGGATTATTTCAATCTTCTTGAATCTTTTGAGTTCTGTTTTGAGACCAATTATATGGTCAATTTTGGTCTATTATATGACAGGATGAATTTCTTTTCTGGTCTCATCTATTTGGAGTTCTGTAGGCTTCTTGTATGTTCATGGGCATCTCTTTCTTTAGGTTAGGGAAGTTTTTTTCTATTATTTTGTTGAAGATATTTCTCAGCCCTTTAATTTGGGAGTCTTCACTCTCTTCTATATCTATTATCCTTAGGTTTGGTCTTCTCCTTGTGTCCTGGATTTCCTGGATGTTTTCGGTTAGGATCTTTTTGCTGTTTGCATTTTATATGACTGTTGTATCAATGTTTTTTATGGTATCTTGTGCCCTTGAGATTCTCTCTTCTATTGTATTCTGTTGGTGATGCTTGCATCTATGTCTCCTGATCTCTTTCCTAGGTTTTCTATCTCCAGGGTTGTCTCCATTTCTGATTTCTTTATTGTTTCTATTTCTATTTTTAGATCCTGGATGGTTTTGTTCATTTCCTTCACCTGTTTGATTGTGTTTTCCGGTAGTTCTTTAAGGGATTTTTGTGTTTCCCCTTTAAGGGCTTCAACCTGTTTACCTATATTCTTCTGTATTTCTTTAAGGGAATTATTTATGTCCCTTTTAAAGTCCTCTATCATTATCATGAGATCTGATTTTAAATCAGAATCTTGTTTTTCTGGTTTTTTGTTTGTTGTTTGGTTGGTTATCCAGAGTTTGATGCTATGTGAGGACTGGGCTCTGATGATGCCATGCAGCCTTGAATTCTGCTGCTTATGTTTTTTCCCTTACCTCTTGCCATTTAGTTATCTCTGGTATTAGCAGGTCTTGCTGTGTTTGACTGTGGCTTGTCCCTCTGTGTTCACAGGTGTATCAGTACTTCCTGAAGCCCAGCTCTCTCCTAGTGCTGTTTGGGCATGGAGATATGTAGCACAGGATCAGCTCTCGGTGCAGAGGGAAATTGGAAGGTTCCTGTCCTAGGCTGCTCCTAGATTCCTATATCCTGAAGGTCCCTGTAGGTCCCTCTGAACTGAATTGATGGTCTTATCCGTACCCACAGCCTTGTCTGCAGTCCTGGGGGCCCAGCTCTCTTCCATCAGTAGTATTTGAGTATGGAAAGCTGAAGCACAGGATCAGCTGCAGACCCTGTGTCCCAGGATCCCTGGAAGCAATAGAAGTTTTTTTGTGTGTGTTGTTACCCACAATAATAAGCTTGGACCTGAACCAAGCACCCAACAGCACTTTCTACACCAAGACCTCCCTGGAAATCTAACATCCTATTTGGCTAAAACAGACTTGTATGTAGATAATTGACATCCTGGTTGGCAAGTTAAGGCACGACTGTTAAACAAGTCCCATCCTGGTAAGCAAGTTAGGACATAAATAGTAGACAAAGCAAGTCTCTGCTACAGTTGAATACCCCAAACAATGTGGGCAGGATACAGGTACAACAAATACATGTTCCTAAGGAAGTCCCTTATTCTTAAATTCTGAATGGTAAAATAACATGGCCCAAATGTTTGAGGGTTTGGGGCTTAAAAGTTGTGTAGGATCTTATCTCAGGGTCACGTTTCAGTTCCTGAATCTGGATCATGGCCTTGGCTGACCAATCCTGGGGAATATGATCAATAAAGTTTCCCTGTCTGAGATCAGGGTGTGGTTTATGAGGTGATTCCTGGGCTTTTAACATTAAGAGCAGGCAAAGGAGTCAGAGACAGCCCCAGCTTCTACTGTGAAGAGTCCCATTAAAAACACCAAGTTATACAACCATTATATATACAGTCATAAAGAAATTTCAACCCACACAAGATACTTTTGCAGTGGCTTGTTTTCATGCTAATTGTGTTACCCAACGCAACTGTTTGCAGTGTCCCACACATAGGCTAACAGAAGCATGACCCTATTTGGCTCTGATTGGGAAATAAAGTTGCCAAAGGCAAATGGCTAGGCAGACAGAGATGGGACTTTTGGGATTCCCTGGCTTGGGGCAGATAGGAGAGAGAGAAGGTAGCAGAATCACAATGACTTGGAAGCAGATGGATCCAACTTAGGAGCTGCAGAGAGAAAAAAGTCATCCAAAATGTAGGCAGAAGGGGAAAGTGGTCCTATTTGAGGAGCTGCCCAAAAGGTAACAGGGCAGCAAAGATAAAAGAGAATTAGAATGTGTTAAGCTAGGAGTACCAGAGGGAAATGTATGCTAGCCACAGGAAGAATTAGAAGTACCCAACCATTGAGCTAGCCAAGGATATATAACTTATAA